>CM023458.1:76690330-76871860 GCA_013339765.2 Haemaphysalis longicornis
TCCCGACTCGCTCCTCTCAAGATAAATACGCCAGAGGTTTGCTTAAATTAGTTTAAATTTACCGCGTTCCACTGTTCCACGCCATGTGCCTCGATGCCAGCGCTGCCGTACGGCGAAGACGCGCGGGAATCGAGGCACCCTAGCTACTACAACGCTTATAGAAACACGTTGCCTTACTCCACGCGTGATCCAAGCGGAACGTGGAACCAATCTAGTAGAACCTTTTGTTACTGTTGCCATTTGATTTCTTAAAATGCCACTAGAAGCAATTGGCGGTGAGCGCGACCACGGGCGGCGCTGCGCAAGCGCGTCTGCGTGACGTCGGCTTAGGTATTCTCGCATTATTCTCGCATTTGTCGTCTCTTCACTCGGGTTCGCTCTCCCTGCTGTTTCTTTGCGCTCGGTTGAAGTCTGATGCTTGTCCGCACCAGATTTGTGCGAGTGCGTAACTTTTCATCACAATAATACACTTCAAATCGCTCACATTAGCTCAAGGCCTGTGTTAAAGTATAGTTTTGGATACCGCTACACAAGAAACATTGCCGGCGTCGCCCCATTCCTTGCGAAGTCGGTCCTGTGTGGAGCACAAAAAGTGGAAGCTAGACGCCAGCTTCTGTATTAAGCAATCTTTCGAACAAAGGAAACAGCCAGCTTCTAGTAACTGACAACCGGGAAAATACAAGACCAAACGAATTCCATGCCTTTGGGGCTGTCGGATTTGGCAGAGGGTATTACGATGCCCGGTAATCGTATGTAAGTTAAAACAGTTTTTGCAACCTTGCCGAACACTCGAAAGTATTGTATCACATCACTTTACGCTGTCATGGCATGAAGGTATGCCGACATGCACTATGGCACGCAAAAAATGTAGGTTGAGTTGCAAAAAAGTTCCTGTGTGTACAGGCGCATGCTGGTTTTATAAAAGGCTTCAAACCTGCATGGAGGCTTATTGAGCAAAACTAGTCACGTCTATGGTAAAGATACAGTACCACTATGTTTGTTCAGACCTGGAGGGATATTTCGGTATATTTCCCACAGCCATGTCTTCCCAATACTCAGATATGCGTTATAGGAGAACTGCACTCAAGAGGAGGAGGAGAAAACTTTATTTAAAAGTGAAATCAAGCCTATCAGTAAGCCGGGTCCTCAGTACAGGACAAGAGAGTAAAAGTAATTTCCTTCAATACATATAACGCCATACCGAGAAGGCCAGTATTAGTTCTTTACGCCTGGAAGGATTGGAAAACAACGAAGAGCTGCTTGGAAGATGCATCGGTTTCCATTCTTGTAATATATGCACCTATACTACTTACCGTACTTACCCGATCCTAACGCGCACCTTTTTTCCGCAAAAATAGGCCGAAAAATAGCATGCGCGTTAGAATCGGATACGAACCGAAACTGCCGAAACAGCAGAAATTTCGTTCCACCATCTCCACCATCGCCATCTCAAGATGGCGCCAAAGCTTATAGCAACAATTTTTCTGGATCTAGGCACCTAGGCTTTTCTATCGGCGTTCACACAAATCGGCTAATTATTCCACTTGCGCGCTTGATAACAGCAATGGCAGCGGCGGCAACGAAGGTGCGCCGCTTCCGCGGCTTACGAGCGGCTCTCACGCGTTCACAACTAGCGGTTGGCTGAAGCTTACGCCTCTGGAGAAGCTCGCGGGATGGGCGTGCGAGGCGTCGGTAGCGTGGGCGTGGGCCACGATCCCATCGAACATGGTTGAACGTTCGTTCAGAAGTGTGGCATCGAGAACGCGTTTGACGGCACCGATGACGAGATGTTGCGGTCAGCGGAAGGCGACAAGGACCTGTCGGAGAGCGACGAGGATTGAGATGAGTAAGATTACTTCGGGAAATAAATCGCCCGTTTCTCTCGCATTCGTTTTTCTTGCTCACAAAGTTTCGTGCGCGTTACAACCTGAGGCGCAAGTTTTTTCGGTTTTTTGCCTGGAAAATCGGGTGCGTGTTAGAATTGGGGGCGCGTTAGAATCAGGTAATTACGGTATTGCGTTTGTTAGCGAGTATATCAAGCCTTCAACACCGTAATCATGTCATAATTTTTCGGGACGAGAGTGAGTTGGTTATGATAACGTAGGTTATGATAGAAACTCGGGCACAAAAGCCGCCTTCGAGTACTCCGAACAACGTTGTCTGGGGTGCGATCGCGGTGGCGTAGCACAAGCCTTCTCATTGTACTTGCATGTGAATAAACAACGCACGCTGCGGATATGCACCTTCTTGCACGCAGCCATAACTAAAGCCAATTTGTGAAGAGAATGTATGCCATACAGCCTGAAGAAAACATCCACACGATATTTGTGAGCCTCCCAAACATCGCCAAACCTACTAATGAGACGTTTGTGATGATGCAGAAAATTTAATGGGTTGGGCACAGAAAGAAAAAAAAACGTTCATCAGATACAAGTCAACACCAAAAAAAGAAATAGAAGACATCGGCTTTATTTCCTGCTGTACGATGCGCGTGTAGGGTCCCGCTGCTTGTAACGTAGCATTATACTGTTTAGTCTTCTGTAGGGAAGCCTACGCATTTTGAATACTTATCGAGGAGCTCTCAGCACGGGAACCTCGCAAATACGCTAGAAAGGACGAGTTACACACGATAATCTGGCCGATGCTCTGAAAAAAAAGTTGTTCGCTCTCTCCTGTGTGTATCAAACTTGTTAGTGATAGAGCTTGAAATTATTCACATGGGTCAGAAGCTGGCAAAAATAACTGAATTACTAAAAATACTCTTTCTAATGCACTACAGCATCAAAGCGGGCGATTTTCCGCACAGGCGCTGCTGCCCCTCACAAGCGGAGTGTAGCAAACGACAGCGGTGCGAGTCCCTAAGCCGACGTCACAGCCAAGGGCGCCACTCAAACATCTCATCGCCAATAGTGGCGCGGGCTACAGCAGGCGATAGAGCGAATTTATTTTCAGCAGTGGATGTATTTCGTTTGGTATCGCAGAAATCAAGCATCCAGAATTTTTAATAAAGGAACACTGCAAATATTACCTATATATTGACTTTCTACCTCATCTTTGCGTAATGTTTTGTTGTTGTTCAACAATGTTGACAAGTATGAACATTGCCACCGGACTTAGGCGTTTAGATTTAGCGGTGGGTTATAAACCTATTGTGCAGATTCTGTTTCAACTTAGTCCGGGTGGCTGAATCGAGGCACAGACATACAGACACACCAAAATTTCAGCTTTTAAGTAGCCCAAAAAAGACTATTGTCTTTAAAATTCCGCCCCAGCAATCCCGGCGTGTTTAAAAATGAATCGGCATAAGCTTGGTCTTTGTAAGCTGGCTTTCCCACATTGCGTGTTGCATGGTGAAGCGTGGCCATCTTCTACGGGAGTATCTACGGAGGGAGTATTATTACGGAGGGAGAAAACAACTTTAACTCCTTTGTTATCGAAAGTATCCCGAAACAAATTATTTGACAATCAGCCGCTAAGATGACCCTACCATTACCATTTTCAAGCTCGCGAATGTTTTGATTTGGCATACTACGGATATTGTACTTCGCTTTTGTCCATAGCCACTTGAGTTATTGCCTGGAATCCTGGGGCGGCACATATATCACATATCTGGAACCGGTTATTCTGATACAAAAGCGTTAAGAATTATGACGTTTTCTGATTCAATAGAACCTAGCAGACCTCTTTTCCAGCTAACACGAATATTATCCTTTACCCTTGTGTACAAGCAAAAAATTACTCTAATAATTCATAATATAGTGCAACATAGCGATCCGTTGCTGTTGAGTATATTTTTCTCTCCTAACGTAAACACCAGAGCTGCAACTAATAACCAATTTAATTTGCCTGTTTGCCGTAACACCTACGGACAAAGATTAATTCAATGCAATGGCGCCCATATTTGGAACAGTATACCTAATAACGCCAGGAATAAAACTAACTTCTCTCTGGCTTTAAAACTGCATCTAATAAGTGTGTATAAATAATGATCAATTGTCTTTTGTATTGATATGTTACGGGTATGTTGATTATGTATGTTATGATATACGATGTGTCAAATATTTTGTTGTGATGGGTTAAACGTTTGATATGTTCATTTCCCTGCTTTTACTAACCATTGTGTTCGTTGTTGCCGCTGTAAAGATAGCGTATTTAGTATTGGACCCACGACTAGCCAATTGGCTATGGGTCCAAACACTGTCTTGAATATTTTTGTAACCGTATTACATGAATAAACTGAACTGAACTGAACGCCGAGTGTCATTTCCTTGTGCTAATTGGTTATTTACAGAGACGTTGTACACGTTACCCAATTACTGTCTGCTGTCCATATATGTTCACCTGTGCGGCGGGAGAATGGTTAAAAAAAACCGTATTGAACTGTTGTTTTACTGGAACTATCCGGAAACAAATCACACGATAATTATCCGCTAAGACCACTCTAACATTACGCACAAGAAACAAGCCGAACCTAAGCGGAATCTTCGTAAAGACAATCCACAGATCCGCTGTTTCACCAAATTTAACAGTAGGTGGTATTGCGTTTAGTTTTTTTTTTTTTTCAGTTTTGAGCTGTGCTGGCGTGACAAGGAGAAAGTGTATACGATTGCAACATTGGTGCACACTCTTTCCCGCAAGTTGTGACCATGAAAATAGCGCTGATAGTGTTGTGATTGATCTAATAGGGGCGGTGGAAAATGGGACTCGTGAATGACCTTTTTGTTTCCCGCCGCCTGGGGAACTCCTAGGGATATCGTAATGCCCTTTCGGTGCAGTGTTTCCAGACGTCTCAGCGGCTGCTCTTGCAGCGCATCCGGCTGGGAGGGTCCGATGCCGGGAAGACTGCTTAGGCGTCTCCGCTTAAGGATGGAATCTCGCATACACGCGTCACTCAACCCTCTGATCGTTCTCTACCCGCAATGGCGGAAGAAGAATCAACAATCCACTTGACCGCGCCCTGGTCTTTCGAGAGTTTGAAGTGTCAGCTCGCCATCCCGGGCATTCGCTCGAAGAGACTTACACAGTGGCTGAAGCAAGAATGTTAGCACTTCAGCTCTTGGAGCGGTTTTACGGAGATCGTTGTTCACGTGTTGACGGACGGATATGTCGACAGATAATTAAACACCAGTGCAGCGGCCTTTGTTATTCCTGGCATAAACATTTCCTGTGCGGCTCGCAGTGACCATTGGACATCATCTACAACGGCGTTGTGTATAGCAATTGAGGCGGCCTTGAAAAATATCAAATCGCTTCGGATGCAGCGCGCGGATAATTCTGTACGGATTCCAAGTCAGCCCTACAACTTTTGCAGCTTGGGTTTCCTTCAGATAAATCTTTCCAACGGTCCGTACGTCTCCTTCAGCAGCTAAATGAAAACGGGCTTAGCGTTCGCTTCCAGTGAGTTCCTTCCCTTGTCGGAGCGCCTGGAAACGAAGCCGCGGACAAGTTGGCCCGTGAAGCGACATCTTGTACTCGTTTTCTGAAAGTGGCTCCTGGCTAACGGCGAATTGTAAAAAAACATCATTAACGAATACTTCAGATCTCTTTGGCGACCACAACGCCAACCTTGTGTTGCCAAAGGAATGAAGAGGACAGAGGCATCCTTACTGTTCCGCATCCGGACCAACTCAGCGCGGACACCGGCGTGGCTTCATAAGCTGAACCTTGTCTCCTCCTCTGTGCGCAACGTGTTGTGTAACAGGTGATATCGGACAGTTTCTTGTGGACTGCCGAGAGCGATGCGACGGAGAGGTTAGCTTTGTTTAAGGAACTTCGAAGGAGAGCCGCTCCGCATGACTCTTTGGATGATATAATTTTTCCTATAGGACATTGGATAGCCAGGAGAGACATTTTGCGCCTGATCCTCGGGTTTTTAAGTGACACACGCCTCAGTGACTCCTGGTGATTCCCCGTGCATACCGGCAAGAAGGTGTTGATCGGGGGAGTAATTGCCGGCATATCACGCAAGGCTTATCAAGGCATATATCAAGGCAAGGCATATCACGCAAAGCGAGGAATAAAGAAATACAGTTGAACCTCGATAAGCGGAATTGCCACTTAAACGGAACACTAGCCTGTATGTTGGTTGGTTTTGTATTCAGATAACGTAAAAACACTTTCGGTAATCGGAACTAAAATCTACGCGTCACCGTGTAAACGGAACCGGAAATGGAACTTCTTGTCAGACCCACTGCCATGAACATCAGCCTTTTCCGGTTCCAGCGGTTTTTTTTAAGCCTCTTTGGCCTCGCAAGCCTCGTCTAGTAAGTATAGTCAGCCGTCTTAGCGCGACAAATACAACAACGCAGTTCTTGTTCCAGTCATTCGGTCTCGATTCAAGACAGCAAGGTTACAGGGCTCAGCTCCTGCCGCCTAGTTCGTGCCATCGGGCTTCTATTTGCGCTTCATTACCGCGTTGCCGTCTTCTAAATTCGGTGGCTCGTAAGCACTCCCGTAGTTGAGGCATCTACCCTCCGTGAAGAGGCAGTTGCAAGGACCCGAACAAAAATAATTGATGCATTTTGTAGTGCATAGCGACTCATTGTTGCCAAATCAACTTTGTGAATGCTGTGGCTAAACCTCTTGTAGTTTTCCTGCTTTCTGAAAAACTATCAGCTACAGTCACCTTCTAGTGCTTAGAGTTCCATGAAATGGTATTAAGAGTGTGCGCGCACAAAACTTTGCACTTTCACACATCCATCTCAGCAAACGGAACTCCTGTTAAACGGAACTAATTTTGTAGCGTGAGATACACTGGCCGAGGTTGAGCAGTTTCGCGTGGCTCCTGGAGAGCCGGTGCTGCGCATGCGCGAGGAGCAGTGACATCTCACGGCGCACAGAATGTTGCTCGCTGCCCGGCGTCTCTCACAGTAGTATTAACTCTATGGCTCTCACCATAGCCTCATGTGTATGAGGCTATGCTCTCACACACCCCAAGCGCCCAGCGTCTTCGCCGACCTCCATTCCGCACGTGGCGGCCCGATCCACTTGATGATCATGCCAGGGGTGGCCGGGTGTGGGACCGATGGCGCGTGCGTCGCAGCAACACCGGTGTGCGCCTGTGGAACCAGCTGAGCTCTGGGGCGATTGGTGACGCTGCGCCGGAGCCGCTTGATAAATACACATGTGTCACATAATGCGTATACCGTGTGTGTGTCATTGAAGCAGCAGTAAGCATGATAATCAAGGTAATCTTAGACAACCAGGAAAGCTAAGAAAAACCAGCTGAGCCTCAGCTCCCGCTACGTATATCCTGCCATAGCCGAGCTAAGCCACTGCTAATTTTTTTTTCGGTCCCTTGAGGTTTCGTTTATCGAGAGTCTACTGTATCTATTTGTCATAACGAGGGTTTCCGGCCCCCGACATCTGGATGACACAGTGAGGTACTAGGGCGTCGTGCATCATTTCTGGAGCCGCCATGGAGAAGGGCACCGACCCTCTGCCTTGTGGTCCGAACGTCCCTTCGTCGGATCACTGACCCGAAAGACCCACGCGCGATGGCGTGCAGCGGGACGGCGGGGTGAGAAACAAAGTGCCCACACTCGAGGGCCTGTAAAGTGTCGTTTAAACTACCCGCGCACGGCAGAACAGACTCAAACAAACCCCACATGAACCACAGAGAACAAGGGACAATAGAAGCACCACCGGCTCACCGCCGAGAACAAGGACTTGGGTGTTTAAATTAGGCGCGAAATGAAACAACAAACACAAAGGGGCCACGTGGGTAGAGCACGGCAAAGCATCTACACAATCGTGCGGACGCGTCTGTGAGTTCGACGGGGAAGCTGCGAGAGACAATAGATAACGTGGAACTGTTAACAGCCGCGGTTTTGAACAATAACAAAAAGAAGCAAATTAAAGCGCGCATACGAAGAAATGTCAGGCGACCTTTCACCGAGAGCCGTCGCCGAGAGCATGAAGTGAGAAATGTACTTCCTAACATTTTACTCACTCACTCACTCAGTAATGGCAGACAGTTAGACCGATAGTCCTAGCACGTAGCGCACGGCGTTTATTCATTCGTGACCAACCCATGTGCTGGTAGGTATCGTGGGTAGTCGTTGCCGGCGTCACCACCACCACCATCATCATTCATTTCATTTTCATTTCATTTCATTTATTTAAACAAACCATGTCTCGGGAGGAGATGCAAAAGGCAGATTAACTCTGCCTGACGGCGGCCATCAACCCCGGACATGTAACATTGCAACATTGCACAGCAACGGTAGAAACAAAACATGACAACTGGCTATACAACGGTGATTTAGTAAAAACAAGATTATACATTTTTCGAAATAATATAGTAGCAATTACAGTAGACGCACAACACAAATAATTATAAACTACACAGCGTAACGCTACACAATTCCACACTTAATTCCAATAAAATACAGGAAAAGCCAAAATTGTACATTTATCATCGTAGTCGTTGTCGCCGGCCTGTTTTGTCCACTGCAGGACGAGCGACCTGTTTCCGTTTCCAAGTCACTCCGTTTCCAAGTCTAGAGAGTGGCTTCTCAAGATTAGTGCAGACCGCAGCCTACCCTGGTCGGAATAGTTGACTTGACACGTACGATCACAACCCTAGCATGGCTCTCCGCCATTTCGGCTACCCGGCTACTCCTCCCAGCCTTTCCCCTTTTCCCGTATTTTGGTCGCATGGCCTACCCTTGAAAATAAAGGATTACAGCAACTACAAACCTGTTACGCACCGTCTACTAGTTAGCTTTGAACACTGCCGCAGTCTTCTTGATGGCCTACTAAAACAAGCTTGCTGTCCTAGCTGTTTCCTATTGCCGGTAGCGTCGCGGCTTCGAACGCTTACCTTCTCGGTTCGAGCCCAAGCAACCCTACCTTCATATTTATTTCCGTGATTTTTAATACGAAAGTGTTTTATGCCGGGGTACACAAACCTCACCGACGTCATATCCGTCACGGAATGACATCACCAGAAAAAGTTCATTGGCGCGGCGGCGCTAGGTTTGGAACCCACGATCACACTGGCCGTAACGGGTGGTGTGAAACGCTCTACCGACTGAGCCATGAAGTCATGCTCGGGTAGCTGTACGAACGCGCCTTATGTCCTTCCCTCTAACTTGTCCATTCAGATGGTGCTGCCGTCTAGGAGAGGTGAAGCGAAGTAGTGCGTCATGACGCTAATGAGCGCCGATAGTTGGCGCCTCGATAGGGCAGCGTGTAGCAGCGGAAGCTGCTGTGTTTACCCGTCCGCCGCTATGTGGAACGCCGCTCAGCTTGTGGAACAACGCCGCCGCGTTCCACAAGCTCAGCTCGTCGCAACGCAAGCGTCTGGAGTAGTACACGCCACGGAGCAGGACCAATGTGGTCGCACCTTTGCCTAAGCGACCCGCCAGCAGGACGTCGCTCGCCAAGCACACCCACAAGACTGCTGCCGACCCGCAAATAATGCTCCTTTCGCTGCAGCGGACCGTGACTTCACACAACGATTCGCTGAAAACCCGTTCGGTTTCGTTCGCATGGTTTGCGAGCGCCTGGGGTTTCAATCGGATTTACGCAATGCTCCGGCGCGTGTAATCCAGTGTCTAATGTTGATTCGTCTAACGGTGCCATACCGACGAAATATAAATAGCGATGTGCAAGCTCATATCGATGCACAATAAACATTTAAATGCTCCTGTGAAGGCGCATTTCACTTTCGTGTTTTACCGATTCCTATGAAAGAAGGATCAACCACATTTTTTTAAATTGAAAAATAACCTTAGATTATAGTTTTACGCATTATTTTTGTAAATAACGGTGGTTTAGCACCCTGTTTAGGTGCGGAGTGCAGGCTATCATCAGATTTAATTAAAGCCATTTATCCCACCGGAAGTGTCCGACCTGCAGTGACTTGGAAACGGAATGTCGGCTTCTAGCCAACCAGATCGTGAGTTTTCCGAGCCCATTCGTTGCCCTCGATTTTTCCTTTTTCATCCCTCCATCGCGTCCCTGGTCTTCCCCAACATCGTTTACGATAGGTACGTTTATTTTATGCATTTTAATTTTCACGGCACCAAGTGGTCCTCTAGACGTGTCTAGCAACCAACTGTTCAGCGTGCTCTTGATCAATCACATGAAGGGTAGTCGCCACTCGTTCATATGGGTTTAGAGGATCGTTTCCTTTTTTATGGCAAGAAAAACCACGAAAATGTATCTAACAATGGGCTATGTTGCTTTCGGATGCTGTTTCCAGCGGGGGCTTACTATACAAACCGTAAAACTATTCGGAATCCCGACCTTCCTAAAAATCAGTCAACATGTCTAAAACCGCGTGGTTGTACATATTTCGTCATATCGTCGCCTGTGTGCGCACAAATAAAGAGCGTATGGAGCGTGCGTCACGTATGAAAAATTCTCACACCTCGAAGGCGATTAAGGATGTGGTAAAAAGGGATACAAGCAAAAGTAAGAAGAAGAAACAAAAACGATTAACAAAGCAAGACGAAATGCGAAAGCCTGACATCCAGCTCGAAACAGCGCGGTCTATTCACGTCTATGAAAGTGTTCAAGAGTAACTTGTTTGAGGTAGGAGAACATTGATGAATCGATTTCTATTTATGCGAACTACCAAGGAATGTTTCCTTACTATAGAAGCCGCACAGCGCACACGAAGCTCGCCAAAGCTCATCTGTTCCTCTGTTCTCTGGTTAAAGAACACCGCGACCATTTCGGCGATTTCATTCATAACAAGCAACCACGCCCACGCAGCTGCTCCAATTCAAACAAACCCAGCGTTGCGTAAAAGGAAGAAAACGTCGAAAAAGCCAGCCGAACAACGTCACGTGTGTACGTTCGAGTATTCGCGGTCACTGATCACCGAGGGCAGCTTGCCCCCTCATCCCGCACCGAATGCGCCCTCGCCCTCGCCGTACCATAACCCAACATCCTTCAAGCGTCACAGGCCAGCGCGCGGCCAGAAGAAGACCTCTTCTTCCGGCGGAAGTCGTTGTTCTTCTGCTGGTTGCTTGTATAGTAGGGAGCAGCTCGCCGGTCGGCTCGCTGAGCCTCTACTCTCCCCAACAACACTGCACACCAGCAGGCCAGCCGTGCTATGGGCTTCTTCGTGCAACGAGCCAACCAACGCGTGCTCAAAGAGGTGTCCTTGTTTCCGCAGCGCCAGCCCCGGAGCCCCACAAGGAGCTCGCCTTGATGCCAAGGCGCCCGCGCGTATAGGTCTTCGTATATACACAGGCGCCGGGTCGTATGCGGCCGCTTCCTTGCGGAGCCGTCACAGGGGGCCGCCATTGTTGGGCCCAGCGGCGGCTGCGGCGGGGGGCGCCTTAACTCGACGCTAAGCAGAACCGCTCGAGTTCCCCTGCAGTTGGGCGGTGGAAGGCGCCCTTGGAAGATGGCTGGACGACGGACGGGCTGTCGACGCCCTCCGATCACCACCGCCTCGGGCCCATTAACGAGTTTGCACCCGCGAGCTCTTGCGCTGCCTGCAGGCGTTCGCTGGAAGAATACGCCGGGAAGACGCGCTGGCAGACGACGTTTTACTGCAGGGGCGAGTTGATTCATTGGCTCTACTTAGGCGGTCGTTTCTCTTTGCTTTTCTTGAGCGTGGTGCACGCGAGTGTGTTTAGAAGCATGGACGTACGCCGAACGCGTGCGTGCGTCCTCATATGGGATGATGGCGGAGGCGCTGACAGCGGTGAGAACGAGAGCGAACGATAGGAATCAAACCTTAAACAAGCAAGCGAAAACGGGGCGCTTAAATGACTACATAGGCTAACCAGGCTTCGGAAACAATTTTCAAAAATGGCATCTGCTATACGGTTTATTTCAATTTTCTATTTCCAATCAGACACGCCCGCCCGCGCGAGTGTGTGGCAGGGCCTATTCTGTGGACCGTATTCACGGTCTACTTGAGCATTATGCACCTAAACAAACCTACAAGATACCATACCACTCCTATTTAAAATCATTATACTTCGTAGAATTGACTTGAGACAGCACTTTACAGTAAACAAAACATATATAAAATCTGAAAACACTTCAGAACGGGTGGGGTTCAAACCCAGGCAGTTACCGTCCAACCCCGAGAATCGACCCGAGAATCGACCTCAAAGCGGATCATCACCCTGTCCTATGGTCCGCAGAACAGACAGCGCGTTACATTAAAACAGAACGGGCGACACCAAAACATTGGTTCAATCTCACTAAGCATGAATTCTGAGATAAGGGTGAAAGAAGGCGAAGCAGTGTTCTGGTCCCACGCTAGGCTACTCCATGCATGTTCTTCTTTCTAGAAGGTGGAATCTTACGTCAACGTCGTCGATCGAATATAGCGTCATCGCGATCCACACTGCGAGCTTATATAAGTTGATTAACGAGGGAGAGTCGACGGGCATCCTTAAACACACACACACCTACTCACGCACTCGCACTCTCAAAAACGAGTACGCATGCACGTACTACGTACATCCTCACCCATGTACTCAAGCGCACACATGTTAAGGCTCCGCGCGCGCTCGGAGTGCGGCGCAGGCACCGTGCGAAAAGCGAGCTGTCATTTCCTGCATGCGGTAAAAGAGCGCTGCAGGTCGAGCCCTTCTTAAACGACAGGCGGGCGCGCGTGCATCGTACTCTAGAATCTCGCCCCGCAAGCGCCGCGCACGCATTCTACGACGACTCCCCCGCGGGCCTTTCGCTCGACGATCAGCGGTTTCCTTTGTGACCGGCACGCGAGAAAGACCGAGGCGAAGGTGCCTTATACCGCTGGGAATACCGCCGCGTCGTCGACTTCCTGTCCCGCGATCTGCGTTGCCGAAGGGCGGACGATTCCGTGCTTGTTGCGCCCTGCGGTAACACACCGCCCCCTCGGCGTATCACCGCCCACTCCGAACGACGGCGAGCGCTGTTAGGCCTAACTCGGCAAAAGCGCGAGAGGTCTGCCTTCCTGTGGGAAGCTTTGAAGAGTTCCGAAAGCAGACCCATCCGCCGTCCGCGACACCCCGTTTTCCAGAGCGCTGCTCTTCGGGTCTTCGGGGGTCGTTCAACATCCTTCCGTCCCCTTCGCCGCGGTCTGCAGTGATCGTCTTCGAAGCTTCAGGAGGGCCTCGTAAGCGGGGGAAGTAGAACTATCTCGCCCGGCGCGTTTTGCGGACGGCGCACAAGGCCGTGTTCTTGTGCGCGCCGTGTCTGGGCGACGGCCGGAATTGGAGGAGAAGGAGGAGGCCCCGTGGAATGGCGACCGCGGGCAAACGCGTCGCAGGGGTTTCTTCTCGGGGTCCGGGCCCCGGGCTGGAAAGCTCATTCGTCAGTGTCACAGCCACGGACGGTTGGCTCGGCACGCTGAGATGGCGAACAAAGGGGCCCTGTTCTATCCGCTGCGACGCATGCCCCTACCCTCCTCTTCCTCAAGCGGGCTGCGTGTTTTGGCCCTTCTTCCGAAGCGTCTCCCGTGAACTGGATTCTCCGCTCGGAACCGCTTTGCCAGCCAGCCAGCCAGCTATCAAGCCATGGTCGCTTGGATGGCTCGCCAGTTTCCTTCGAGTCTGAGAGGTATATTCCTGGAAAACGCGACGGCTTCCAAGGCGGGAGGAATTTAAACGCTGCCGCAGGAAGAGGGACGCGCATGCTACGTAGTGATCTCAACTTCTACGCTTACACCCGCTCGATCTCTGCGGAGTTTCGTGAAGAATATCGGGGGCTCCGGCCAGCTTTATACTAGAATGGAAGACAGGATTATCGTATTCTAGAGAGGAACGGACTTAATCAAGCAAAAACTGTCCCTATAGATATTGTAGCAGCCATAACAGCACAGAATTTTCGGTTGTCCTAATTAGGCACAGCTTCTGAGGCTGGACTACTTTCCCTCGCGTATATATCCCTGAAGAACCGCCGTACGCATCCGCGCTTCTGCACAGAACTTGGCTTGCACGCAGCTGTGAGAGACCACAACATCCTGTGAAGTACTCTGTCGTCGCAGCGGCTTCTGCGGTGGAAGGAAGAAGCTTCCGTGCGGGATGCGAACCCCAAGAAGGCCCTGCGATTGTCTGCCCTCCCCGCGAGGCTCGGAACCGTCGTCGCTAGTCGTCGACATGGGTGTTCCGTCCCCGTAAAGCTCCCGAGAGAGAATCCCCTTCTGTTGCTCCTAGTATACGCTCGTCCTTTGTCGTCGTCGTCGGTGCGGGCGCGAACTGCTTGCACAGTGTTGCGACGAGCTCCGCGGAGCCCACACCCGAAGTTTTCACCGGGTCTGTCCCGCAGGTCCTGAGTGGGCTCGCTTTGTCCCCAGAGATCAACCCCTTTTTACGGACGACGCTCCCCAAGGGGTGATGACATCTGTGGTCTTTTCTGGACCGAGAGTGTCACGGTGGCGCTTACGTGTTTTTCTTCCTCTTCTGATTGAGCTGTCCCCCCTCCCCCTCTGTTTGTGTTTCCTGAGCGCCCATAATGCGCTGCGATTGTGGGGATGTCAATGGGATTACGTGTGAGGCTGGTGAGGACGGGGGCCTCATGGGCTGCTTTTGCAGTTCTTGCTACCCAGTCCCAAGGCGTGTCGCGATCAAGCGTCGAAGTAGGCCAGCGCGAGCATCGATCCAGCGATGATTTTTATAACGTTGCGTATTAGTGAGCTTGTGTGTCGCGATGCGACTCTCATTCGTTGTTTATTAAGGCGAAGCTTTTTGCGTCTTACTGATGGCGTATGTCACGTCGAAAACGCACTGCTCGAAAGCCAACTTTTCCTGAAGATGGTGATCATGGTGGGTGAAGTTAAAAAATTGTGGCCGGAATCTAACATGGGTCCCTCGTGTTAGGAAGCCGTATATCCCATTGCGCCATTTTTTTCCACATGGTATTCATTGCCCTGCAGGTCGATGTAGGAAATAATATTTACAACACATATTTACAACTATGTACACATAGAAATGAATTGATACAAGAGAGAGAGAGAAGGTTCTTTAATGAGACCAAAGAGGTCAGCCCTTATAATGCTGGGCTTGCTACTTCAGATTATTGGTGAACATGTGATGAGGGTTAAATGCTAACACGAATAATACAAATAAGAAAAGGAAAAACGAAAGAAAATCCACCGGACGAACACACGCGCACACATTAAAAAAACGAATGGAAAAACAAGAATAAACACAGTGAACATGCAATTATGTACATTTAATTGCTTTAAAATGGGACAACAGTGAACAACTAATATGTAGGGGATACCAGTCAGGGCGAGAATCATTTTGGGTATAGACGTTTTTAAGATTAATGACCATTTGTTAGAAGTGTGATCTGGAAGAAACCATAGGCTCAACGTGTCTATCCAGCATTCGCGGTTTCCATAAACTACGCCGAGCGATTAGAAAAAAAAAAACAATAATATGGCACATCACCGTCTGCGGGTTATACGAGATAACGTATACTACGTGGAGTCAATTCAAAATCCTTCTTAATAAGAGTTATTTGGAGGACATCCCAAAAGAGTATGGCACCCTTAAAATTTATGAAGCAGTGCTTAATTGTTTCCGGTGCATCGCACAGGCGACAGTTTACAGAAGACACAAACATTTCAGGTTGTGCAGCCACGTTTTAACAGGCAAAGTTTTGGTGTGCAGATTGAAGAACGTTTTTGTTGAGTGAGAAAGCGGCATTTAAAGGAGCCATGAAGAGAAAATACAACTTTGTTTAATTTGAAAGAACTAGGATTCAGTATCTCACTCAGCTCCATTACAGCCACAAAAGATGTTTTTTAACGAAAAAAAAAGCAAGAAGTATTTAAAAACTTTCAAATTTTGCGCCACAGTGACGTGTTATGAGCAAGAATGACGTCATACAAGCCAACAATAAAACATAATTTTCCGCGCGTTAACTGCACGTTAGCATTCAAGTGATGCGGTCAAATGGAACTAGAGGCCCCATTACAGACGTCCAGTCATGTGTCGTCGCGACAGGTCAGTTAGGCGGCCGCCAATCGCACAAACAAGGTTCCGTGACGTCATAGAAAAGTTGCAGGAAATTGGCTAGGGGGTCGCGACTGCTTCACACGTTTTCTTTAATATCTCCGTTATTTGTTCGAAGATTGCGATGATATTGGTATCATTGTTATCAGGACTAAGCAGTCTTTCTAATAAACCCAACTTGTATTTTGTCTTCATGGCTCCTTTAACGGACAAGGCCCCATCTTGTCCAGACAAGTTAGAACAAACAGTTCTGTACAGTGGTGCTGGGAAAAGCATGGAAATTATAGGTCCTTGTAGAGTTTAACACAAGGCACAATGAACATATAATCTGGGGGAAAACGAACCAACAAAAACAGTATCGAAGTGCACTCTTCATGCATAAACCCCCCCAAATAAGTTCTTATCGAAAATGATGATGAGATAACAAGATTAGGCAAAACATCAGCGAGGCTAACTTACAAAAAAAAAACGCGAATAACAGGGCGGGTGGAGTCCCGAAAAAAGAAGAACCGTGCAACTATTTGCCGTACAAAAAGATGTTTAAAGGCCAGCCCGCCAGAGCAGACTGGTTTAAAAAGGTCGTCACGCCTCCTTGGCTCCATGACGACCTCACAAATGTTGCGAAAACCCGATGTAATAGCTGTATTTGACTTCGAGCGCAATGAATAATTTGCATTACATGGACAAATTTCGATGCCAAGAACATGTTACATACTTGGGCCCTTCCAAAAATCACCAGGTTGCGCGGAAAGAAAGCCTGTGAATAACCACGAAGGGCCTCAGTGCGTTCCCGCCAACAGCGGGCGCTTTGTCGGTAGGAGTCCAGCGGAGCGCCGAGATATTTAGGTGGTACACAGGACCATTGGATGCCGGCATACTCGGTTGGTGTTGTTGCCCATGAGCCGAACCAAAGTCCAGAGCTCTTCAAAAGGTTTACTTTAGCACCAGAAGCTAATCGAATTCGTTTGTCATCGAAATAACTTTATCAATACTTGGTTTATCACTACAGAAAAAGACCAAGTAGTAGTTTGAGTTACGCGGTCGAAGCACTTTGTATTTGGAGAGGGGTGTATGGGCGCGCGAAATTAGACAGAGAAATCATGTACCCCTCCTCCTAACTGCGACTATATACTTGAACGCGAGGCTTTCTTCGGGCGGAATCAAGTGGCGAAGGGTCAAAATCAAATCCACTGCATCCAAACTGAGCGCGAGTTGACGTCAAAGCTCAAGGGTCAAGTCAAACTTCGTAGCAAACCAAATGAGACGACAACCAAAGAAGCGCTCACGAGAAACCTTCGCGTTCACCCATCGTCGTCCTTAGAGATATGCAGGGTTTTCATCTATGCATTTGGTTATTATACTTTTTGCTTGGTAAAAGTGAGCAAAGCGCGGTGGCTGCAGTGGCTAAAGCGTTCTGCTGCTTCTCCCAGGACGCGGGTTTGATCCCGGCCGCGGTGGCTGCTTTTGAGATGGAATCCAAAAACAAAATGCCCGTGTGTCGAGATTTCGGAGCACGTTAAAGATCCGCAGGAGGCCAAAATGAATCCGGAACCCTCCACTACGGCGCGCTGCATAGCCCATGCGGCCTTGGCGCGTTAAAGCCCCGAAATATGACTCGTATTCGTTGTTTATTAAGTGCAGAGCATGTGCTTTAGGGGCTCGCCTTGTCGTCGTAGCTCGCTCGCTGAACCCAAGGAGAGCCACACGGCGTTCCGTCGTAGCGGCTGTCATTGTGGCGTAACCCAAAGGCTTCGAAAGCCAAGCGGTTTATAAAGCCATAAGCGTTCGAAACTCGTGAACCGTTGGTGCTTGTCATACATTTCGCCGTTGTTTAGCGCAAAGAAAACTGCAGGCACATTTAAAGCAAAATATACGCAATTAACCAGCAGCGCCCGCGTTCATTTATTTAGGAACACTTGAATGGGTTGGTTTTTACGATAGTAAGGTAAAAAAAGAAAGTTCCAGCACATGCGGGAGGAAAAGCAAGCACAAAAAGAACCGAACTCCCGCTGGCGCAGTTTCAGGCAAGGGGCGCGCTAGCACTGTGAAAGCGGGAAATTTGAAATGCAGCATTGAGCGGATAACGGACCTGAAGCCCATTATGGCGAATCACTGCTCTGCACATCCGACAGCTTTCACATTGAGTGGAACGGCTTCAATTTATTATTTATGAGTTTGATCATTCTATTTTTTGCTTAGTAAAACTGAGCCAGAAGCGTTTTGGTTGGTTTGCAGGTTCTTTCCTCCAAACGCTACGTAACGGGCATTACACAGCATGCGCGTCGGACAAAAATGGATTGTTCCTGGCGGGGGTGGTGTCGAACAGTACAGTGGATATTTGTCTTGAACTTAGCCGTGTATATAATAATGCGCGAGTAAAAATTATGAGGCGTTGCCACTCCATAAAAAATGTGGGCGATGAGCGAAGCGTATGTGGCGTTTGACAGGATATTTCAGCAGGTAATGAAAATGATTCGTGTCACAAGCACTTCCCCGTCGTTTCAGTCTCCGCTATGACACAGGATCCACTAGTTCCGCACGCACTGCTGCTACACTGCGTTGATGACACGGGCTGTTATTTTACGGGAAGTGAGTGTGACGTAACCACCAGAACTGACGTCTGTTGTTCACGACATCGCTGATGACGTCGTTGCCATTTGTGAAAAACTTACCAGACATGACGTCTCATGTATACTCTGCGCCCATAAGGAACCGCTTTTCCGCATGTGGCTTCTCAGTGCTTCTGCTGTGGTCTCTTCATCTGCTTCGCTACTCGGTCACTTGACGAAGAGGGCCATGCCTCTTACAGACGCACAGAAACGATCATCAGTGGATCTGAGTTACAAACAGCGCAGGAAACAGGACGATAGGAGAGAGAGAGGAGATGCAGGAAGGCGTTGGGAGAGAGGAGCGACCCCCCCCCCAGAGGCGAAAAGCAGAGCCGAGTGTACGAGTTTCGGCGCAGTAGATCCGGTGGTATTAATCGGACCCTAAAGGCGGTCGCTGGGCGACCCAAATCTAAATAGAGAAAAGAGAGAGAGAAAATGCTCTTTAATGTGAACTGGTGAGGTCAGCCCTGCTGGGGGAAAGGCTTGCTACACCAGATGGGGGGTGACTACGTTGATGAGTGGTGCATATCAGACATCAGGGTTACAGCAGGAAGAAGACAAACATGAAGCGTTAAAAAAAAAAGAAGGACAAGAAAAACAAGAGAATGCTGCCAACAGAGTCCGGACATAAAAATACAATTGAAAATAACATCGTTAATGGAAACGCTGAAACAAAATGAAAAGTAAACGACGGGAAAAAAAGTAACAACACCAACCAGGAATATCACACAAACACGGCGCTATACTAACAACTGATGTTTATTGTCGCGAACAGGCAATAAATTAAAAAAAAAATGACACGTGGATATCCGTCGCCTTGCTTTAAAGTGTGCTTTCATTATAAAGTTGGCGTTGCCATAAAGCGCGCTGATTACTGAAGACGCCCCTCCCAGGTAATGCCTTCCTTTAAAGATTCGCTTGAGACCTCTCGGCCGGAATGCATGCTTTCTGCGCCAGTGACCTTGAAACGTCATTGAGGTGGTCTTGCGGTGGCCTCTTTGACGGAATTTCTCCATGTGTTCAGGGGACGGACAGGGCCGCATGTCAGTTACAGACTTACTCACAGAAACAGGTACACCGTCATTTCCAACAGCGGACATGTTGTTTCCTTTAAAGGTCCTTTAAAGATTTGCCCAAGTTACAAGAAAAGTTTACTAGCCTATGGTTAGAAATCCCTTCGACAGTAACTCGGACACCCAATAATGACCGGCTCTCAAATACAAGATCAAGTACAGCGGACGAAGGTCTCTGAACTTGTGTCGGGACGCTTACAAAGGCCGGAAGCGAGAATTATATCGAAAATAATTTCAATTCATGGAGAGGGAGATTGTAGGTTTCGTAAACTGTGTCTTAAATTGTGCGTCCCTGGCGCCGTATTTCTTTTTTTTTTGGGGGGGGGGGGGGTGGGGGGGGGGGGGGGGTATTTCTTTTCTCTCTGTATTTTTATTTTTATAATAAAGTTTATTTTCCCTGTTCTCTTTTTTTTTCCTTCACACTACCCTGCGGCTGCCTCCGTTTGCGGATTTTAGGGTTCGTCAAGCTGCCTTGAGTTCCCACAAAGCCACCATAAAATCATGAATATTTTATGGAAATAAAGCAATTTCAATACCAATTTCAATTTGTTTTCGTCTTTTTATAATATCCAGTAAAACCTTGTTATAACGAAATTGCTTTATTAGAATTCTCACTTCATTGGAAGTCCTCCGCAGTTCAAACTGCATTGCTTACTGCTTTCAACGAAGTACCGCTTACAATGAAGTCAGTTTACTGTCCCCAGTACTGCGTTATAACGAAAACTTGCTGGAATCTGTTGGGGAAAACAACGGTGTCAGCCGTGTTGCTCATTAACGCAACGAGCGTAATGAGGAGCTCGATGGCATCACTAATGCAGGAGGGAGGGAACCTCACACGTACACTCTAAGGCAATCCTGTGGTTCAGCTTTCCTACAATGCACTCAAGTGACCAACTCATGGCGCCAACAAAGCAAATTCAGTGAATGAGAGCTACATGCGTACCAGGTGACTCAAAAAATGGTCTCCACGTTGTAACACTGCGCAATCCTGTACGTCAGGCTTGCATTGCGTGATGGCACAGCGCAGACAGAAGTGTTCAGTCCTATCGTATGCTCGACATCATCATTCGCCGAAATTTTATTGTTTATTGGTCCATGGAGGGCATGGTGGGGAAACTGAACCACACGATGGCGTTAGAGTGTAGGCAATAAAGAATTCGACAAGTATTAAGGGGTAATCACATGGAGCGTTTTAACAAAGAAGCTGTTTAGCAAATCGCAATTTTTCGTGTCCGCAATTAAAAATACCAACAAATTGCCGAGCGCGCCCACGTGAGCGCGTGCCTCGCGGCGGCCACCCGACAGTTAACAAAACCAAAAAAAAAATGTCTAGCGCTCATGTGTGCTTGCCAATCTCCCACGTGGGTATGTGCCATCAGTAAAATAGCAACAACAACGACCACCCAGCGTCCCCGGCGCACGTTTGTGAAGCCAAGCATACCCACTAAGGAAGATTGGCCAAGATTGGCAAAAAAATAGAAAGCTCCAGTGTTCGCCGTAATCGTGGCAACATTAGCTCGGAACGAGAGACACATCATAGCGTACGGCCGTCCAAGGTGATGTCCAACGATTATTGCTTTCCAAAAAAATGAAAGAAGCTCCCACTATAGCAACAACGAATGAGTAAAGGTCGTTGCGGCAACCAAGAACAAGCGAATTGGCTGCAATTGGAGACATAAACCTTCGTGATGGTCGTGAAGGTTGCGCACAGCTTCGCTACCATCAAGTGTTACGCGTTCGTATGAGCTTCCTTATTTTTTTATTGAGCTACGCGACAAGCATAACTAAGCATAAATTCTCCACCCTTACTGCCTCAGCTTCGGTCGTATAACTTGCGTGCCCGTATAGTACACAAAAAACTGTCTACTAAAGTTCATTCGGGGAGTAGGAGTTGTATCTGTATGCCGACAGAAGTATTTTGTTCCCGGAGAAGATGGCTCAGTGGAAGAGCGTCTCCTTCGAAGCATTGTATTACAGTTTCGACCAGACCGCCCTATGCCCACACATGTTTTCCTGGGCTTTACCAGCCACACTGTCACAGAGTATAGGGACCCCACCCATTAGCAACACCAAAAGTCTTGTTTTTCAATAAAAGATTTGTTCTTCCTCCTCCTCATCGACCTCTTCATCCCCTGAGTACATTGCAGTGAAAGTGCGGTGTGCATCCTTCATTTTCACTGTCGTTAGTGTCTACCTAGAGCCACAAACCACTGTGAGTTCATCTGAGCTTGATAATTTATTCATAAACCTGTCAGCTCCATTTATTGTATGCGGTGATTTCAACGCCCATAGTCCATCGTCGGAATACCCACGGATATGCAGTCGAGGCTGACTACTGGAGGAAATTAGTGAACACAAGAACTTGTGTGTTTTTAATGACGGCCCACCAACGTATCTTAGAAGAGTAGGTGAGAGTAGTGTGCTTGATTGAACATTGTGCTCTTCAGACATTGCATCGGAAGCATCATGATGTGTTGGTGCTGTACTCAGGGCAGCGATCATTTCTCTGTCTTAATTCAGCACCAAAGTATTTGCCTGACGCAACAGCCAAGAATGGCATGCATTGCAAACTGGGTTTTTTTTCCCGCTTTCATAACGATCATACCGAAGATATCGCCTTCGTACAAATGGTCCAATCCACTGTGAAAAAGGCTACCAAGTGGATTTCAGCTCCACGTGCCAGTGTTGGTGTAAACGGAGCGTAAGCACGGCTGCGCGAAATTCGACGTCGGGATTTGACGCCATTTTCACCACTCATGAAAGCTAAAAGATTACTGCACCGCATAGAGAAAGTTAATGCAAATGCGTAAGGAACTGCAGTCTTTAGGCAAACCTAGGTGGAGGTCATTCTGGGCCACTTTATGTCAGATTACGTCCGTGACCAAAGTCTGGGATACGATTCGCGCTCTTATATCACCTGTGGCAGCAAGAATGCCTTTTCAAGATTAGCGTTATACAGAGAACTGTGCGAACCAGCTGTTGCGGCCGAGTTCTGTGCATGGATTACAATGCCTTCAGAAGCAATGGCCTGTGGTGAGTTTATCGCATCTCGCAATACCTCTAGGTCATCCTTCGAGAAATAGAGAACATCGTGCCACGCCGAGCTTGACGTCGAGTTATTGCTGACTGAGCTCGAGGAAGCACTGCGAAGGAGTCGTCGCAGTGCTGCCACTGAACCAGACAACGTCACCTACGTTCTCTTTCGTAATCTTGGTGCCCGTATGACCATCCATCTGCCGCGTTTATTGAATGAAATATAGAATGTTAGGAGATTTCTGGGTCCTGGAAGTTATCGAAGATTGGGTCACTCCTCAAGCCAGGAAACAACACGTGCGATCGACTCGTTTCGGCCTGTCAGCCTGGCCAGTTGCATAGCCAAGCTATATGAAAAGCTAATCTTTTTAATAGATTAAGTTGATTTTTAGAATCTGGTGCTTTTCCAACATGATTGTCAGGGTTCAGGTCACGTCCGTGCACTATAGACAGTGTCCTAGACCTGGTGACATCTATCGAACAATAGGGCTCTGAAGGAAAGATAGCAATAGCTGCTTTTCTGGATATTAGTCGAGCATTCGACACCGCAAGCCATTTCCACATTCTTGAAGGCCTTGCGAAATGGGAATTCGTAGCAAAATACTTCGTTGGATTGAGAACTTCTTGAAGAACAGAAGAGTGTATATGTGCACCAGCCAAGAAGACAGCCAATATCATGCAGTGGAACAAGGGGTTACTCAGAGAAGCGTGCTAGGTCCACTGTTGTTCGATATTGTAATGGCGAAGTTGCCAGTCTTGCTTTCGCCGCAGCTGCACGTGACCATCTGCGCTGATTACATTTGCATTTGGTGCAGCGGCGCTTGTTTCATTACATTTCATTTATTTTACTTTCAGGGCCGTTCAGGCGTTACAGAGAGGAGTGGGCTAAAAAAAGCAAAGTACATAACAAACAACGGAGGGGTCAACAAAAATGATTTGCAAGGGCAGGCTTGAACTTTGCCAGTTCTTTTGTAGATACGATGCCAGCAGGAAGGCTGTTCGAATCCACACCGCTTTTCGGGAGCAATGAGCCAAAATAGATGTTGGTGTTGCTGCTTGGCCCAACTACTTTTAAAGGGTGGTCAAGGCGGGAAGAAATGTACTGCAGGGGGGCTGAAAAGAGACTGTTTTAGAATTTTGTTGTAGTAAAAAATTTTGTACAAGAGGCAGAATTGTGAAATGCGGCGTCGAGTAGTTAAAATGGAAGATTTAAAGGTTTTTTAACCAGTGATGTGCTAGCTGTTCGGGCATAATTAGATAGAATGAATCGTGCAGTGCGGTTCTGTACAGCTTCGAGTTTTTATATTAATGAGGCAGTTTGAGGCTCCCACACAGATGAGGAATACATTAATTTGGACCGAACAAGTGTTTTGTAGAGGAGCAGTTTTAGTGAGCTGAGTGCAAGTGAGAAGTTCCGGCGTAGAAAACCAAGCATGCGATTTGCGTTACTAGTTATTTGTTCAACGTGCGTTTGCCAGGAGAGGTTGTTAGTAATATGGACGCCAAGGTATTTGTAGCTGCTCACTGAAAATAAGGGTACTGTATTAAGAAATTACGTGACGGCTATTGCGCTAGTTTTTCGCGTTATTCTCATCGATTTGCATTTATCAATGTTAAGTTGCATTAACCAAGTGTCACACCAATTAGATAGTTATTAAGATCATACTGAAGAACCGAAATAACAGACGGGTTCCAAATTTCTCGGTAGATCACGGAATCATCTGCGAAAAGTCTTATATGCAAAGTGATAGAGCCAGGAAGGTCATTATATATACCAGGAAAAGGAGAGGTGCAAGTACCGAGCGCAGCGGGACACCCGCAGCGGGACACCCGCGGGACACCCCAGGGCTGCGGGACACCAAAAGATCCGAATCGTAGCCATTAGCTGTAACGTACTGGGTGCGATTATTCAAGAAGTGTTCCAACCATTTTAGGACATTATCAATGTTAAGTTTACTTAGTTTCAGGACAAGTAAATGATGAGGAACAGTGTCAAATGCTTTCGCAAAGTCAATGAAAATGCAATCAATAAGTGATGAACGATCGAGAGCAGAAAACAAGTCACTTGTAAATGCTAGTGGTTGAGTTTCGCATGAGTAGTGTTTACGAAAACCGTGCTGGTATCGGGTAAAAAAAGAGTTAGTCTCCAAGAAGTCTACCAGATTAGCATAAATAATATGTTCTAGAATTTTGCAGGGATCGAGGTTGGGGAAATTGGCCTGTATAATTCCGGGGGCAGTAAGTATCACCGGCCTTGTGGACTGGAACAACTTTCCCAACCTTCCAATAGATGGGCACCGCGGCACAGAGCAATGACTGCGAAAAGATATCTATTCAAGCGGACGATTGAAGCTGACCTCCAAGCCGGCATTGACCGCATTGAGAAGTTTCTACGCGCGCGGGAGATGAATGTCTCTGCAGCAAAATCAGCCGTTCTTTTTTTAGCGCGAAAGAAGCTGCGTGGATTACGGCTCGCCATGGGCAGTCAGGAGATACCTCGAGAAAAATGTCGCAAGTTCCTTGGTATCGGCAGTACCAGTGCGCCAGCTCGGTGCTGGCCGCGGATACTAATGGCTACAGAACCCTTTTGTTTAGCCGAGCTTCTAGGTGGAGGTAAAAACTGCGCAACACACTGCGTGCCACTTTTATTTTTAAAGCATAGCTTTGCTACTTTCGTCCAGCGGTTTCACCGCGGATGCTCAAGTTCGCCTTTTGACCGCAGGACACACCCCCTGCGACACACCCCTCGAAGCGCATCGCGTGATCCACCGGGCCCGCTTTCGGCGATGCGCACAAGGCCTCGTTTTCAGCCGTTCTGCTCATCTATGAGCGGCGGCGGACGATCAGCTGATCGGCAGCCGACCACCTCCGCAACGTCCCACGTATGCACTGCTAGGGTCGTCTCGGGCCTATGTGACTCATCTTGCGCCGCGTTCGCCGTGAAAGAGGAACGCCGCGTTCGCCGAGAATGAAAGCAAGGCCGGACCTCCTTCTGGGAGCATTGCACGGGAACGAACGGCTTTGGCCATGCCCGGCAATACAGCTACACCAAAGGTTAACCAAGCGGAACCAAGACTCAACCCGACTAGGCCAAGTTTTTAGATGCAACGCATCTCATTCACCCGCCTTGTCCCTGCATCCGGCGTTGTCGTCGTCGGCGTCCGCCCCTCCCCCTTCTCCTCGCCGCGCCAGCTGCGCTCTCCGCCGCTCACCCCCTCTCCTCTCCGACAGCAAACACTCTTTCGCGAGGGGCATTGGATTGGATTCGATTGGATTGGATTGGCTTGGCTTGTCTTGTCTTGGCTTGACTTGACTTGACTTGACTTGACTTGGATTGGATTGGATTGGATTGACTTGGCTTGACTTGGATTGGATTGGATTGGATTGGATTTGGATAGGATTGGATTAAAGTGGATTGTGTTGGATTGTGTTGAGTCATAGCCGCGGCAGACGCACTGGCGCCGGCGCGTCCCCTCACCGTTATGCGCGCTATAAAACGCGGTGCCTGCGCCGCTCCGCTCCATCGTTCCAGCGCCGTTCCTCCGCTGTCCAACGCTGCAACGTGAACCCCCTATGCGTCGCATCTACACAGGGGTTCCCGCGAGGGGAGGTGGGAGTTTTTTGCTTTGCATATCCAAGGTTAGCTGAGCTAAACCGCAGCCATTTTTAGTGACGACTTATCTTTGGGTTGGTGTTTTCGTCGTTCCAATGTGGAACGAAAGTACCTTTCAGTTTATGCCATCCAAGCGAGGAGTGAGGCTATTCTCGACATCAGGAAATGCTGTCAGCAGCCGGTGGGAGCTTCTTCTCCCGGCGCGTGTGCAGCAACTAGTATTTTCTCACGGAAATTTGTGAATACAGTAAAGGGAAACTGTGCACGTAATTTCTGAAGGAATACTCAACTGCTAACAGTTCCACGAAATGCTGCGCTTACGTCCGTTCTAATTCTTAGTCGGGTCACAATTTGCTCAGTTTTCAATCACTGGAAAACCTCCAGCTGGAACTTACGGATACGAAGGACGTTCGAGAGAAACACGGACACAATGCTGCGTCTGCGACCATCCTTCGTTTCCGTACGTTCCAGCTGAAAGTTTTCCAGTGATCATCCCAATCCCAAGCAATGCTCAGTTTCTCTTCGTAATGTGTGTCTCGCCCCGGCGGTCGAAAAGAAAACCTCGGAAAGCAAAGGGGAGAATGCGGTGGGTCATTGAAACCGATAAAGAATTTGGCAAGACAGAAAGTGGGGGAAAAAATGCCCGCCGGGTGGGATCCGAACCCACGACCTCCAGAATACCTTAACATAAATACCCCAGAAAGTGGAGGGGAAAATAGCCCCACCGGTAGCGTAGTGGTCATCAGACCAGACCGGTATTGTGGAGGTCGTGGGTTCGGATCCCACCCGGCGGGCATTTTTTCTCCACTTTCTTTCTCTCTTTCCAAATTCTTTATCTGTTTCAATGACCCACCACATTTCTCCCCTTTGCTTTCCGAGGTTTTCTTGACTTCCAACCCTTATTTCTGTCTTATTTCAACGAGCCCCTCATTCCTATTCTGATTCGCTACATATATTCAGGTGATGATGATATATATTATTAGACTAGATCTTATTGGTATATTATTGGCAAGTAGTTTACTGAGCGCGCATGGGATCTTTCAGCCGTCACTCTTTGAATGTACTTATTCTAACCTTGTGGTTCATTACGACAACCATTGTATTGTACCTTTAAATCACTCCAAAGTAAGGAGTAGCCAGCTCATTTTTTAGGTTGGAGCTAACCACTCCACGAAATCATTATTTCTCTCTCTCTCTCTCTCTCTCTCTCTCTCTCTCTCTCTCTCTCTCTCTCTCTCTCTCTCTCTCTCTCTCTCTCTCTCTCTCTCTCTCTCTCTCTCTCTCTCTCTCTCTCTCTCTCTCTCAAGCATGAACGGGTGAGGTCGACCACACATGAGGAATGTCTTCATGCGGTTCCCTCTCAGAACTGGGTACAGAGCTCCTCTGTGGGCTTTCCTGCTGTTTTCCCAAGCTTTTTAAAAATCACGTGACCATTTTCTTCTACGGCATTAGAAGTACCTAGCTTTTACTTAGAAGTACCTAGAACTGCTTCGAAGTACCTATCATCTCCATCCGCTACGCGTGAAAAGTTTGGAAAAGGGGGAGGAAGGTGTCCACGAATTCTCACCGTTGACTTTGATTACGTCGTTTGTTTCTTTTTTTTTTTTTTCTCTTCGTGTCTTTAACCAGTGTGCGTCCGTTGCGACGCGGCGAACTAGTTACGCGGATTGGTTTAAACAAGCAGTATCTATGGATCCACACACTTCCGGCTACACATCCGGCCAAAGTCACAGGTTTGCTCAAGCGTGCACGAACGTTTGCTAATATTATGGGGTGACTGGCAGCATAAATGTATCTAGGATATGAATAGAACATATCGCCCCTGGCAAGAGATGCTCGCATAAACTCGTCAGCTGCACCGTAGCAGACGATCCGACCGCAGCGGCGCACGAACGGTCGTCTGCTGCTTCTCTCCGTATTTTTTTTTTTATCTTCTGCGCCTGCATCTCGGAGGCTGCAGACGACGCTCCGTCGCGTCTCGAAAACAAGCGGAGTTCTTTGAGAGCAGCCCCGGAGGAACCCTCGGCATCTTTCCTCCTCGAATTATTGTTGCCCCGAGCCGGTGCGCGAGCCGGGAATCAAGAGGACGCCATTGTGCCCTGCCGCGGGAGCAGAAGATATTCGCCAGGCAGCTGTGCGGTCGGCTGACTGAGAAGGTGACGATGATGAGCGATTGCCTGGCTCTCACCCCCTTTCTCCCCCCTGTTTCACGAGGAAAAAGAAAATGAGGGAGGCATCCTGACGAATTCGGAACACGCGCGCTTAGCGTTCTCGCTCGACGCTTCTCGGCGCGCGTAGCGCCAGGAAAATGTGCTCTGCTATTTTGCGGAGGTGTGGATGCGTTCTTTCCGTCGCCGTTTTGCCCCTTTCCTTTGCATTTTCCTCCGCTTTTCGAGTCCTTCGTCAGTGCGCGTGCGTTGACGAACCGTAGAGGTGGATTATGAGTTTGAGTTTCAAAAGATACCTTGATACCTCGTTTTGCTTTAGACGTACATTCTATCGATTGCATCCCCATTCAGTCATCATAGCCGTTTGGGCAGTGAGATTTTCATTGTTCTTGATGGCTGAGATTTTGTTTTTTTTTTAATGCCACCGACAGTTACTACTACTATTAAATGGCATCCGAGCCAATCCCCGGGCGCCACTTTGAATTTTTTTATATACCTTGATGCTGAATTGCCGCGATTTTTCTCCGCGTAAATTATTAAAATTTATCCAGCGCTTGTAGTATGACGCGGCCAAAAGGAAGGAAGGAAGGATGCAGAAGGAAGGCAGGAAAGTTAACCTGGCTAGAGCCTAGTTTGCTATCCTACGCGTGGGAAAGGGAAAATAGGCAAAAAAGAGAAAGGAAAGAATGAAGAAAAGTTGGAGCATACCGGTATGCCCAGAGCTGAAGCACTAAACGTTCAAGTTCAGTGACTGCCACTGGAGGATAGTCCGGTGTTTAAGTTCGTCGCCCGTAGAAAGCGTAAGAGTTCCTTAGTCGCCTTCTGAGCGGATGACAGACAGAGAAGGTCAGTGAACAGAATCTTCTCCTCCGAAAATGGCCGCCGAGAGACCAGGTTCCTCAGTGCTGACGACAACTCATTTCTTTCAGGCGAGTAGCGTGGGGCACTCGCATAAAACGGGGCGTATCGTCTCCGGCGTGCCGCACGTTTCGCACTCCTCACTTGCTGTCATTCCTATGAGCCTGAGAAAGGCTTACACTATTAAATAAATAAAATAAAAATGAATCAGTTATGAGTACGCATTTTTGAATGCCACCCCCAGCCGGAGACGGCAATGAAGAGTTGCGTCAGACCATGGGAGGCTTAGTGGAAGGGGACGTTGCAAGTGCGGGTCAAGGGCACCAATACGTGCGCATGTGAATTCTTCTGTTGACTATTGAGAGATTGTTGTATCCCGGGCAAGTATGCGGAGGGCCCTAGCTGCGTCCGTCTTAGACAATGAACTTAGTACAATCGGCGCGCTGTTCGATGCGTCGCTGTTTGACGCGGCCAAAATTTTCATAACAACATCGGGTCCGACCAACCACTTTCGTTGTGGGCGGAATGTGCTCTGAACGCTTTTGCGCGGCCAGCGAGAACCGCAAGTTTCGTCCCGGGGCGTTATTAGCCAACTTAAGCCTACCTCGTTCTCAGTTACAGCGAGGCCGTCCATTCGGACGCACGGCTCAGCAATGTGTTTTGTTTTTGTTGTTGTTGAAGACAACCGCGACGACGATGACGCTGTTTCTTGGTTTAGCTGGTTTTCTTCGTTCACGTCCGTGATATTCGATCTAGAGATACAGGTACAAGCCCGTTACTTGCGGTGCGATGCAAAACGTTAATAAAACGTGTTGATATGCGCGCCCCCACCTTCAAGCTGACCTAAAAGATAACAAACCAGTTTTATATACGATAGGAATGCGCAGAGTTGAGCTAAGGGAACATTCTAAAATAAAATTCACGAGCCTTGGGAAAGAAATATTAACATCGCTGGGGCTCGAACAACGGTCGTTCGTGCCAAAACTTACAATTCTACCCGTAGCCTGCACAGGCAGAACAAAGAAGCTATTTTAGAAGTTGCATGAAAGAATAGAATGAAGGTTCCAAGCGAAGCAGTCATCATCATCATCACCAGCCTATCTACGCCCACTGTAGGGTAAATGCCTCTCCCATTATTCTCCAATTACCCCGGTCATGTGCTAACTGCGACCAATTTATCCCCGCGAACTTCTCGATCTCATCTGCCCATCTAACTTTCTGCCGCCCCCTGCAACGCTTGCCTTCTCTAGGGATCCACTCTGTTACCCTTAATGACCAACGGTTATCTTGCCTTCGCGTTACATGCCCTGCCCACGTCCATTTCTTCTTCTTAATTCCTACTAATATGTCCTTAACACGCGTTTGTTCCCTGACGCACTCCACTCTCTTCTTGTCCCTTAATGTTACCCCTATGATTTTCCGCTCCATTGCCAGCTGAGTCGTTCTCAATTTAAGTTGAGCCCTTTTAGTCAGCCTCCAAGTTTCTGCCCCGTAGGTGAGTACCGGTAAGATGCAGCTGTCACACACTTTCTTCTTAAGGCGCTGTAGATGGCGAAGCAGCGAAGCAGTAGATGGCGAAGCAGCGAAGCAGTAAGGCGAAGCAGTAGATGGCGCTTATTGCGAACAGGAAATGCCGGGGTTGTACGCACAAGGGAACGGAACCTCGCTTCACGCCCGAACGTTCGATATCGCCGTCCCCATAATCGTCGTCATCGTGACTACAGTGGCTAGAATAGTAGCGGGATCATCAACACGACCATATTGGTTAGTTGTCGTTAGCAGCTGAGGTCATAGGTCCTCTTCCGCACGACAGCAGCTCTTCGAGTGGTTTTGAACCCCTCGTAAATTACGGGAATAAATTATTTTTGTGTGCCTAGTCGTTTTTCACCTCCATTTGAAACCCTTTTGTCGCTGCTTACATTGAGCCATTGATTTTTTATTACATCTAGAATGCCTTCGTCCTGGAGTTCTGTAATACGCAACTTATCCGGAATGCAGCTATCCTAATGCAGCCGATGGAGGGAAAACAGAAAAAAAGTAAACTTTGTCCTATCTGAATTCCATCGCATTACAGGAGAAGAAAACGAAACTGACACCACCTAGGTAGGAAGGCTTCTGCTTCCACACCGCTTTCTCGCACAGTTTATCGCACCGCCATAGTCAACCGGCTTCATCTCAATTTATCTATGTTTTTGATTTCGAAAAATACGAGGAGCGAGAAATGTACCGTACACAGCAGCAGTGAGCAGGCCTTCTTCGCATCTTGAAGGAGTTGCTGGAACCGGGACTTTCGGTGAAGATCGGGTGTGAGACCACATGAAAGAAGCCGCCGCCGCTGTTGCGGCAACGCATAAGGAAGGCCCGGAAACTGACTGCGCTCTGCTTCGGGCCACGAGCTACGACTCGCGCGCACGTGTTTGCCGCGAGAATCGAAGCGCGTAAAATAGGAGAGAAAGGCCCGCGTAACGGCGGAGAGAGGACCCTCGTCGAGGGGGGGCGTTTCTAAACAAACAGTCGCTCCGAACTTGTGGTCGCGCGCGTGTATATGCGGATGAAACGGCGTGAAATAAAGGGGAAAAGATGAAGAAAAAGAACGTATCATTATCTTTACTACTGAACGCACGTGGTGGCGGCGTCCCAGTGAAGCGCAGGAACAAAGGGAGCGACGACTTTGTGCGTGGGAAGATAGACTTGGGTGTTTATGAAGCTCCGAACATCATGTTCTCCACTTTGCGAAGAAAGCTGGGCGTATATGGCAACGGGGTTGACACTCTCTGTTCCTTTCTAGTCGCCCCCACAAAGATTGTCTATGCTTGGAAAATTTGTCTCTTTTTACGTCGCAGGTCATCAACACCAACGCACGATTAAGTGTCTGCTCACACAGTTCACAGATCGGTTACGCCGGTGGATTTACTTGGAGCGCTATATACGCCCTCGAGAACCACCCGCCGAATTCCTAAAGGCATCTGCTGCGCATGATAAGGATCATTTAAAGGGACCCTGCAACACTTTCGATAAGCGCTTTCAGTCTTTCCTTCTCGTCTGGAACCACTGCGAAAGCTGTAGTTATCGCCAGCACGGAGCGGCACTGCGTGATTTGCTCGTCGCAGCAGATACGCCTTCCGTTAGGCTTGCTTTTGCGTCTTTTTTTGTTTGTTTTGAAGTCGCTATCGAAAAGCGTTCATTGCTGCAACTGAAGGAAAACCGGCCAACAGCCGCTGCATGGCCGTAGTGACGTAATTCGAGCCGTCGAGGAACGTCAAGACTGGGAAAGAGAAGAAATCTTTTGAGCGAGTTTAGAAGTTATCTGATGGGCATAGAGCAGTAATTTTTGGCTGAGGTACCTTGCGACCCCCTAATATAAGTACTGGATGTGTGGGGTGACTACGTACTGCAAGCATTTGATATTGCAAAAAAAAAAGTTGAAGTAAGTGTTGTAGGGTCCCTTTAATACAAGTTGGCTTGGCCGTCTTGTTGGAAGCCGGTGAAATGTTCTGTAGGCTGCTACAGTTGGGTACATTTTGCGTGTCTGTTCTCAACTTCTCACGAAGCCACATGCGGTCTCCATTCTTATACGTACGTGCAATCACAGCGCAAGTGCAGATACTTGAGCGCACCGGGATAGCGCCTGAATGAGGAGCGATATCTCCGCACAGGAACGGTAGTTATCAAGTGCCAATGGATAAACAACAGATATCTCAGGGTTCCTGCGAAGCGCAATAATTATGGCAGGTCAACGACGGTATTGGGCGAGGTAAATAAGTCTGAACACATCGACTACGTATACGCTACAACCAAGGTGTTTTGTAGCTTTGAGTGGCATTAAATTTTGATTTCCAATCTCACCGCGCGTATTTTGCTTCCATGCCAGTATCAGGAGACGTCAGATATTTGTGTTTTGCGTTTGCCGTTGAACATAGGTGGTATACTTTCATCCCCATTGCAGCACAGTCAACTACCCGCACAAGCACCACCGGGCTTGTTGAACGGGTCACGAAAGTCCTTCGACGGCAACATATGGTATCGGATGGTTCCCCACGTAAACGACTGAAAAAAAAAATTAACGCCCCTTCCTAAAGAAAGTTTAGAGAAGCGCGAAATCTAAAAGTGCGTCAAACCTTCGATTAAAGTGCGTCCAGTGGATCGCCAAACCCTCAAAGACCCAAATCGCAAACGAAGAACGAACACATGCGGCGATTTTTCCCGCGCTAAGTATTTTTTTCGCGATTTTGAAGTAACCTTTTTGACACAATGGAAGCCCGGCTTCACGCAGGCGCTGTGTGTCAAGAGATATTGTCAGAGCTTTTCGGTGGACCAACCGGTCTATGGGGAAATGCATTAGTCTTTTGACGGAACACCGTCGGTCCAACTGAGACAGCTTTTTCGTTAAAAACATCAGTTGATGTATCCCCTTACAACGAAAAGCGACTCACTGCTGCGGACAGGAGCAGCATAGGCAACAAACAACTTTCGTGAATGGAGCCTGCAAGATCAAACTGAAATTTAGAGAATCGCACTATAACGATATGGGCTAATAAGCATGCGTTGTCGACATATCAGATGTTGAAGGACATTTACGAGACAGTTTTGAGCACATAAGCGTCTGCGCGAATCTGCAGTTCACCAACCAAACCCCCAGCAATCATGCATGTGAAGTTCACGTGATCTCGAAGTGACGTCACGTTGAACTGGCGGATTTGGTAGCCTAAAAATGATATTATGGGGAGATTAGTAGAATATCTGACGTTAAGATTAGGTTCAGACGACCGCGTTATCGGTCTGACATTGATGGAGACAGCTAATTTCACTCAGGGCTCTGACGAGTTAAAATAATTCAATGACGATTACGATAGTTCATAATTCGCCATGTCAGCGCACCTGTTTAGCTGCTTTCATTAGTGAATGGAATGGCCGCCAAACGCGTGTTGCGGTCATTACTAACCATGAAAAATTTACCGAGGAAGTTTTTGAACTGTTCCAGTGTGTGCAACAAAAAATGGACTATTTCCGTTTGTCACCTAGGTCCTATTTTGGGTCGGATCTATCCCATGTCTTTAGTTTGGAATTCGTTCTGTTAATTACAGTTGTAACATCTCCTCTTGGTTTTGTATTTCCACGTGTTATGTGTGCGCACTTCTGTGTTCATTGCAACTTTTTTACGTACTCGTTTTGTGACAACTTTAGTGAACGCATAGCCTTTGTCAAAATTTTCTTGGCCATGCTGAAAGTGCACAAGCCGCAAAAATTCAATGTACAAGCTTCCGTCTCGAGCGAGGCTGAAACGTTTTATGCCGAAAAGCTAGAAAAAACACCTTTTTTCTCGCTGTGTTAAAATAATTTTGTCACGGTTAAAGGATCAGCTTATTCTTTGAATTCTTTGTGGACAAGAAGGCTTAGGTTTGGCCTAGAAAGTTTTGACAAACACTGCACTTCTCTGTTGTTCACAGTGCATTGTGCAAATCTGTTGTTCCCCCCTTACGCAATGCCCGCAAGGGACTTCAGCGTCATAAAAATAAAAACGAAAAAAATCTTTCCTCCGCCCTTTTCATCGCGGTCTCTCCGCTTTCACAGACTTTCATCCTCCGCTGTGCTTCTCATGCTCCTCGTTCGCTCGGTTACGACGCCGCTTAACCGCGGGAACGCTAGTGTATTACGTATTATGCGACTAGTCCTACTAGTGTATTATGCGCAATGTTTGAGAGCCCTCTCTTCTTGTTTCAGTCTCCCTTCGAATGCAGCATCCGCCGGGTTTGTTCCCATACATGTCGCTTTCCAGCCTGTTTTCTTCTTCAGTCGCTACACGCCACCCATATTCCGGCCCGACGTGTCATGTCGCTGTATATCACACGCGATGACACGCAAGTAGCAGCTGTCCATCTGCTTACACATGAAAATGAGCCTGCAGAAAACTAAAGACAAATTAGCACAGGTGATATGAAAAAGCTGGGTTGCAGGGGGACGAACGGTCGACGTATCCACTAATTGGACATAATTCGAAGGACAAAGCGGTGGTGTCGAACATCGCATCTGCTTGTGGCACCAGTAACCGCGGCAGCATCGGCAAAAACCGTCAACGTCCACCGCCTGAGCGGGACGCCCGAAACAGGACGTCCCAAATCGGACGTGCGCGCGAACTGCGGCGACGCGTTGCACGAGGCACGTAGCATCAAGAGGAGAAAAGATGCGGACGAGGAGGAGGGGGATGAGCTCGCTAGGGACGCCGAGCGACGCCCGACGCGCCGCCGTCCTGGCCCGGCGGTAAGCGATGCGTGGACGCGCGCGCGCTGCCAGGCGACGGGCCCTGCGTCGTCTCCGCCTGCTCGCGGTTTTCTCCCTCCCTCTCTCCGCCGCGGGCTTCACTCTGCCGGGGTGCCGAAGCACAAGGGGCGTCCCTTGTCCCTAATGACTATTTAGGGCGCGTCATTAACCGGCGCAGGCAGCGGCATCGGCCAGATCTGGCGGCGGCGAGAGCTTTTTGAAGATGTCTTCCCGCTCGGCGGCGCTTCACTCGTCCCCACAGCGTGCCAGCTTCTTCAGCCACGTCCACTCCAAGACTAGCCAAGGCTTTCAAGCTCTGTACTGAACTGCGTTAGTCCCTTACCGCATTGTACTATGTATAGGTGAACCTTCATATTCTGACCACATGTTACCGGACTCGGGTGGGCATGGCCGTGGTATCAACATCTCAGTGATGACGTAGCTTTACGGCCTACTCTTATCTGGAAGCCGCATTCGATGCGGCCTTGGTTCCACCGCGCCTAACTTGCCAGAGAGGTGGAAGACTTCTTGCCAGAGAGAAAAAAAGCGCGTGCAAGATGAAACGTGTGATTGGGGCGAGGAGGAATGGTGGAAGCAGAAATGCTGGAGATGCTGCGGGGTTTTGATGGATTGATACACAAGGAACGAAAAAGAAGAAGCTGTGCCGATACAGAGACACACGCGGCGGGCTGTGCTCATTGGGCAATTTCAGGCTCCGGAAAACGTCAACGTCGCGGTTGGGATGCGAACGAACACCGCTGCAGGTCTTCAGTGTATAGTTCAGGATAGCGCTGGAGCATCGGAGCACAGCTGGAGCACTGCTAAATGCGTACTGGTTTGACCTCAACCTGAATTGCTATGATGCGCAAGCATGAGACATGCATGCGAACTTTCATTCGAGGCGAGCGGAGATCAGCACGTTCTGGTTCACCCTCCCTCATCAATACGGCGAAAGACTCGAGCTTAATTACAGCTGCAGAATACGCCACTACGCGCCCTCTAATCAAGAACTTAGCACGGAAATTCAAACGAATACCTATCCAATTACATGTGTACACCTTAATGTATCCCAGATAATATCAAGACGCTTGCCGCAATTGCGGTGGTAAGCCGACATTATAATCATGTTACATGGGAATGTGCGGATACATTCCCAAGCAGTAAAACATCGCAGGAAAACAAGAGCAGGCGGAGGTAGCTCTTGCCAGCTCAGACCTGGAGCTTCGGGAAAACTGATCAACCAGGCTGTAGAGGTGGCAAGATAAAATGGAGTCTTGAAATGAAGACCCCACGGCTTTGCAGTGAATACCTGTTTGTATTTTTCTCAGTAAAGTTAATGATCATGATGACTGCGCTGTGTGCGATCCAAGTCGCAATACGGCGATCATTTTGTATTAGATGATTGTGTGTGGAGAGTGTCGTGATGCTTTTCTCTGGGGTAAGCTCCAGAGAATTCTTAAGACTTGCTGCTACCAATGCTGTTGCCTATCATCCATCATTCATCTATTAAGCTACTTTTTTAGAAAACCTTAGTACGCAGCCAACTGGAGTACGCCTCATAGATATGGGATCTTCACGTACTTGTTCATCAACTAAAAATGGTACAAAATAACTCGGCGCGTTTCATTCTTTCTATCAGCGAGCATCCAGTGTGTCTACAATGAAATTGAACTTGGGACTGCCATTGCTCACCGCACGACGTAAAATCGCTTGGCTCTGCCTTTTCTACAAAATCTTTTGTCACGACAGGCTTCACGACATCTCTGATCAACCCCTCCATCATATTTATCTTCACGTCTTGACCCCTCCCACAAATTAGGCCAAATTTGAATGCCATACAACAACTTTTTCTAAATCATTTATCCCGTCAACATCAAAAGACTGGAACTACCTTCCGCGTGATATTGCTGCAATCGTTCAACCCAAGTTATTTAATGCTGCTGTTCACAATAGCGTGTGTAACCTTATTTTTAACAAAGCGACGTGACTTGGACGAACACCTTTGATGTTATTATGGTATGTACGTGTAATTTGAGCCGTTGTACAATGTATATTGCTCTATATTTTTCTGTTTACGCTGCTACTTTTTGTTGTTTTATTTCCTACGCCACTCCCCTCTTCACTGTATTCCCACAGAGGGTATTCACAAATAAAAAAATGACGAAAGAGTGGGTCCAGAAACGAGAGAGTTCAAAGTAGGTTTTATATCGCTCAAAAGTACCGATGTTTGAACCTGTTACGGTCTCCTTCTGTGTTCACCCCAATGTCTTGAGCGATTTTAATACACATTGCAGTTTGGCCAATACTTGACTGCCGTACACTCTATAGTGCCGGAGATAGATAAGCTGTGCACAGAACCTACGGGCCAGTAGCGGGAAATCGTGACTGCCACAATAAACTGTAACAGGCCGCGGGCTAGTATGTGGCTCCTTGGACATATTCGAGGTGCAGAGGCCAGGCCGGTGAAGAGAACGGCAATGACCACTCACCTACCAGACTTACCGCCATTGCTGCCCTTTCTTGTACCACGCACCCTGCAGTGGGACAGGGTTCGAGATGGTAGTTGCATGGTACGACGATAATGGGGCCACTAGCCCAGCCCTCGGCGCAGAGCACATTTTAAAGGTAAAATAAAGCAGCAACTGTATAAATACGAAAGGCGTGAAAGAAGTGAGTAGAAGTAAGAGGAACGCGGCAGAAACTGTGGACGGGTTTTTACAGATATCTACAATGATAATCAACGAGGTGTTCAATTGTCCGTGTTAAAGTGGGAGAAAAATAGAAGAAGTCCTGGTCAGTCCGTCGCGGTGAAGTGAGGTGTACCAATGCTGTGCCATGCCATGGACAACGGCTGGGGGTGGCAGCTGGGCGTTCCGGATGGCGGCTGCCGCACTGAGGAAAGAAGCCGGTGCGATGGGCTCGACGTGAGGGCTCACTAGAGTGAAGGTTCATGCCGGAGGATGTATCAAGAGCGGTAATGGAGGTTGCGCGATACAAGTGGTACCTCTCCGTCCGCAATCGGAGGGTTTCGTACGTGAACACCTATTGCGCAAGCAGAGTATACGTACGTCATTGTATGGCGTGGCACTGGGCGACAGTTTGGCGAGGACACAGCGCAGTACAATCGGTACCTTCTGCCAGAGAATGGAGGACTTGAGATGCTAAACGATGGCGTTGTTAAGCCAGAAGGTGCTCCCGAGTTTGAGGAATTCCCTTTGATATACATAGCGTGGTTGGAACTTTATAATAGATGGTTCCCACGTTGCCTTGTGCGCGTGCCGCTGGCCGGATCACCAGGCACGGAACTTCGATACGCTGTTCATGATTATAGTGGCGCTGCAGGGTGATTATGGGGCGGCTGACAAAACAAAAGAGATGATGCTCTCCCAACCTCAAATAGACGACGACATGATTCAAGTCGACGAGAACGTTGTCGACAAGCGCCGACGAGTTAGATGGTGGCAGCAAGGTATCTTGGTGAGAGACGGCCGGCGTTGATTGCTATCCGCGGCAGGATTCTTGGTGTTCGGCTGCCGATGCGGGGAGTCGGCCGGTCTGGGAAACCACAGACCGCAGCTGTTGCTTTGGTGAGAAGGCCACGCCAGGGTCTAATATCGAGTGGCCCCGAAAAGGCAACGGCAAAGTGGACGCCGGCAGGAACATGTGGTTGGCAATCTCACTGAAGGCGGTGGTAAAACAGCACATGCAGACAGTTTCTGTTTGGGACAGTACAAACATCGACGCGGTATACAATGGGCCAGTAACATCAAGAACAGGGATGACTATAGCGCCGGTTTCAAGGCTGTGGGGTGTCTGCGCACGAGAGCAGGCTTGCGGTAAAAATTGAAGTGTTGCTGACGGAGCATACTTGCGACTGCAACAACGGGCAATAATAAAGAGTTGAAGGTATGCCCTTATGCCCACGTCAAGCTTCCTTCAAAAGAAGGGTGCAAGGCTGGGCTGACAACACATGCTGACTTTCTGCGCAGTGCCGAAAATTCTGGGACACCTGGACGCTACTTATGATGCAGTGAATGCGAATATGTTGAATTTCGAACGGTTACTCTAGTATTAAGCGTTCCACCATGTTGTATTGGGGATTAATGACATCGTGGAGTGTTTGATCCGCCCTGTATACGGTAGTGCGTGCACGCCGTTTGTTGGGGTAGCGCGCCGTACGATCGCAGTTGCTTCGGAGATGCTGTGGAGGTAGACGCTTCGTAGTCCATCGCATCTTCGCGGTCGTGCCTCCTGGTTCTCCGTTCTTGCCATTTCCGCTGCTCCGCTTCGGGTATCCTTCATGGTGGTCGATTTTACCTCCATTGACACTGGGTCGCACGCCGGTTCGGTTCGCTTTCCGCTGTTCCTGCTTCTAATCAGCGCCGCATTCGTCGGCGAACACGTTTCATAACTGCTGTTTATGTAGACTGAGAGTTTATCACCGTACACACGACGCCGATGGAATGTGAAAAACAAGTGTCGCACGGATAGGAAGGTAATTTCATATGCAGTCGTGAGGAGGTGCCTCCAGTGGCGCCACCTTCTCCATATCGGTTTGCACGGCCCGTGTCCAGTGGTACACAACTAGCTGTGTCCTCTCTTTATTGCCGTCATTCTATTCCCTCTGTGCCTCTTTCTTCCTCTCTTCGTTACTGCGGCTGAGAGGCTTGACCAATGTTAGCGCTATTAGCGGAAACGTGCTCGCCTAACTTCTGCAATCGCACACTGAAATTTCAGCTCTATAGTATACGGAGTACATGTCCCAACACGCGTTTCTTAAGTCGAAGGCCGCAACATACTCAGTATATGTTCACCCTTAACTAGAATACCAAAACTGTCTGGTCTAGGGGTCAATAAAGAAAAATAATCAAAGCCGCTGTCTTAAGAGCAAGATGGTTAAAACTCGAATCGTTCTCCCATGCAACTTGTGTCAAAGTCAAGTCCGAAATCCACGCCTCTTCGACCTGTTCGATCGGATAGACGTCCGCTTCATAACGCGAGAGACCCCGGTTCGATTCCGCCCACAGAAAGCGTTTTTGTCTTGAAGCGTTCGGTGTGTCTTCGTTCATCATCATCATCATCATCATCATCGATTCGCGAAACTCATTGTGTAAAATTGGCTTTCCTGCAGTGCGTTCTGGCATGACGTCGAACGCCTTAAGTTAGGCATAGAAAGCTTCGCTTTAAAAGTGACGGTCTAAGCTGAAGTGGCGTACCCGTCTCGCACTCCGGTGTCCGCTGTTTCAAATCCCATTCAGAGCCAATTTTTTTCTAATTTTCTTTTGAACTCTAATAATTCATTCGTTAATAGGAGCCGCTGAGGAATGTAGCGGCGTTCCGAGCACTCACTGACCTGTTTTTTTTTTTTTCATTATTATTCACTTGAGTGAGCACTCGGATATTTTCTGTGCCATCTGTCAGCCGTTTTGTCCACCAGCATTGCAAACTCAGGCTTTCACATTAAAACCATGATGCCACAGCCGTGCGGCCACGCGTCTTCTCTTCACGCCCTCTCCTCGAGAGCAGCTTTAGTGACAGTGCTGCATATTTCACAACCCGGGGCACTTCAAAAGTCAGGAGAGCGTTTATCCGAATGCATCCGCATGACTTCGCCATGGTTAGCATCCCGATTCTAACAGACCTCCTCATCGCGTTCGAACGAGCTCTCTTGACATCGTTTCTCGCTCGGTGCTAAAGCGCATGCATGCAAGAAAGACGTACGTAATGAACTCATTCGCGTTGCATACCAAGCGCAATAGCCTAACTTTTTACCACGAGTGTTGACGACAGTGAGGACTAAATAGTTTAGGACAACCCCACCTTATTGTATTAGTCCCCACGAAAACCGGATATCACTGCTGGTCGATACCCTAGAGCAGGGGTCGGCAAACTGCGGCCTACGGGTCGAGTGCGGCCCGCGTGGAGGCCTAATGTGGCCCCCAGCACGTCGTCAGAACCGCCACCCTTCCCCCTGTAACTCCCTATCTGAAAGCCGACACGCCAGGTTTGACCTCAAATGAGGTTAGACGGGAGACAAGAACAAAGAATCGATCTGTTCCAGTTAGCATCGTCCCCTATCTTCTCAATTAGCCAGATTATTGTCAGTGATTGTCAAATATTATTGCCAATTAGCTCATTTTTTTCTCTTTACCTGCAAAGCCCCCTCCTTCACCTACCCGATCTGCCGTGTCGGCTTCATGAACCTCCACCTCAAAAGGTTGCCGACCTCTGCCCTAGTGTGTCATGCATCCTATAAAGTGGGGACATGCCAAGCAGACAACTGCAGTCTCCACACCAGGTCATACACAGCTCCCCCCCCCCACCCATGATTTTAAAAGACGAGTCTTTCTAGGGCTACTTAAACCCGAAAATTTTGGCGGCCTGTTTGTTTGTGTCTTTCTGTCCCCTCATTCAGGCTTCTTTCTAATATTTTTAATTAAATGAGTACGTGACCGAGAGGTTTATATAAACAAAACTTTTCTGAACCACAAAATCTGGAAACACCCTTCATACTTCTCAACATTGTTGAGGAAAAAGAAAGAATGAGACATATTTGGGGCAATACATCAATACATGAATGATATTTGCAGTGTTCTTCTAATAAATATACATGGCTGCGTAAATTTTGCGGCAGCGAATAAAAAATACGCACTGAAAACAATATTTTGACCCTAAAGTACAAAGGGAGCACGTGACGAGCCTGAACCCCGTGGCAGAGTTCGAAATTCAACAGTAAAAAAAAAACTGGTTGATTCGTCTGTCATAGGAATCGCTAAACCACGAAATTGAAAAGTGTAGCGAAATCTGCAGCTGAGTATGATTTGCGGACTGGCGGCTGTTTCGTGGGTGTGCTTAGTGAGCGACGTCCTGCTGGCAGGTCGCTTCGGCAAAGGAGCACTGGCGTCATTTCCGTGACGGATATGAAGTCAGTGAAATATTGCTGTATTCCGGCATAAAACACTGTCGTGTTAAAATATAAAACCCGAAAACAAACCCCAAGTATAACGTACTCTTTAGTACTAAAGGTTGCTTCCCCGCATAAAGACCCGGTGTGCAGGGGTGCACTTTTTGCAGGCCGCTTGCTTCGTTGCACTGGCGTAATTTCCGTGACGGATATGACGTCAGTCAAATCTTGTGTATTCAGGAATAAAACACTTTCGTGTTAAAAAGGCAAAGGAAACAAGGCGGGAACTGAAAGTAGGGTGGTGTTTAATGGAGTAAGCAACGAATTGGCAAAAATGACCTGTGGGCGCCGGAGACGAGACCAACAGGAGGATCGTGCGCCCGCACGCACGCACGCTCCTTTTCGTCCACTTCGTCTTTCACTTACTGCAGGCACGCATAGGACGCACTGCTGAGGACTTTCGGGGTGCTGACGTCACAAAAAAAAAGTGGTCCCCGATGACCATATTTGGATGCCACCCACCTATAGCTGTATCGCCGAAAGCTGCGCGCGCAATGGAAGCGCGCGAACTTTCATCCCATAAAACGAAACAACAACAACAAATAGTCTCGATCGCGGAACCTGTGTCGCCATCTTGCGGAGGCGCGTGACAACTTATGGCGCTTTCGAAACAAACCATAAATGAGTGAAGGATATAAGGCGCTATCGGTGCATCGAAATCCGTGTTGGTTGCGTGGCTCAATCGGTAGTGCGCCCGGCACTTGCCGTTCCGCCCGCGGCGTCATGGGTTCGAATCCGGGCGCCGGAAACTGTTGTTTCTTTTATAGTGTAGTGGCCTGGCTGCGGACTAGGCCGAACGCCGCGTGACATTGTGAGTTACTAAAATGCTATGCATTTAAAAAATCGTCCGTCGCATGCCCCCGCGCGAGGGACACGTGTAAATGCAGAGCATAGTGGGGTTCCGTGGTGTTGGTGTTGGTTCTGTGTCGGCTTTGTGGCGCAGTGGGTAGAGCACCATGTACCTTGCGTTCCACCCGCAGAGTCGTGGGATCGAAACCTGCGCCGGTAAGTATTATTTTTTTATATAGTGTAGGGGGAGGGGTGCGGACCTGTTGTTGAGCGCGAGGAGGGTAGCGTGATGCGGGAGAGGAGGAGTGGGGGAGAGGGCGCACCTGCACGCTGAGCTGTTGCGGACGGACATCGGACGCTACATGTGGGTTAAAGAAATGCTCTGCATTTAAAATTACACCATCTTCCCGTGGGGAAACCCTGAGTAGTATGCGAAGCAGCCATGGGGTCGACTGAAGTTCCCATTAGTTTTCAGTTCGTCATTTCCGTTGACGTTCAGCTTCGCGTGCCTTCTTTGTATCAGTAGCTTCTTGACGTAGTTTGAATGAGTGAAGGACATAAGACGCGTTCGTAGCACATGCTCCCGTCTCGGTTTGTAGCGCAGTGGGAAGAACGCCGCGTACCTCCCGTTGCGGCCAGAGAGTCGTGGGATCGAAACCAGGCGCCGCCTAACTATTTCTTTTTATAGTGGACTGCGCTGACGTCAGCCCAAACGCTGACCGGGCTGAAGAGACGCGCATGCGCAGTAGAGTGCGGACAGCGGACAACGATAACGAGGGAGGGAGAGACACAGCCCCGAGCATGAGATGCTTCGCATCTAAAGGCAGGAATGCCTACCAGCCTGTGGCCTATTTTGCTATCCTACACGTGGGAAATGGGCGCAATGAAAAAAAAATCAGAAAAAGAAGGGGAAAGATAAGGATAGAGCGTAAAGAGGTGTGCCCAGCATTAGGGCACTATAGGCAAAAGAGTTGAATGAGTTCATAGACGGCGGAGTTTCGTGCTACAGTCTTCTGTACAAGTCCGTCGTTTTTAGGAAGCACAGGCGCGTTTTTGTCGCCTTGTGCGTAGATGGCGAAGAACGCCAGTGGCCTGGGATTTTCTCCTCCGAGAACGGCCGCCGAGAAGAAAAGAGAGCTGACTTCTTTCCGATGAAAAACGTGGGAACTCGCATAGAATATATAGTCTCCGGTGTGTCACAGACTTCGCTACGCCTCACTGGCTGCCATTGCTATCAAATAGCCTGGAGTAAGCATTTGTGAAGCGGACTCCAAGCCAGAGACGACAAAGAATAGTTGCATCATACCGTGGGAGGTCTAATGGAAGAGGACGCTGAACATGCGGGTCCAGGACGTTGATACGAAAGCTCGTGAACTCTTGGGTAGTCCATTTGGCTATCGTGGTCTCCAGGGCAAGTTTGCGGAGAGTCCTACGTGCGTCCGTCCTGGATAACGGAGTGGGTATGGTAACCGTTTTTTGGTGTGCCAAGCAGGCGGCAGCGTCTGCGCTTTCGTTTCCGACGATGCCGCAGTGAGTGGGAAGCTTATGGAAGGCATTGTCATGACCCGTTTGGGAAGCACGGCTCTACAATAGTCTTATCTCGGCCAGCAGCTGTTGCTGAGGTCCACGGCATATATATACCTAACCGTTCATAGGTCGAAAGTGCGAGCAATTCTTTTCAATTTTTCTTCTTAATTTAGAAAAGTACAAGCCAACGAAGAAAAAGTGCGAAATGCCAAAGATTTTGTAAAGCCTGCTACGCACATCACCATCCTGATTGATTCCCAATCCGCCTGCCGTCGCTACGCTATGGGTCGCATCACCAACCTCTCCCTTTCCATCCTCACCCAACGACCAAACTACCGGACATCCGTCTCGTATGGATCCCAGGGCATTCGTATCTTCCCGGGAATGAGGTGGCTCACGCCACTGCCCGCGCCTTAACCTACCGGGCATTGCCGGAGGGGATGAACCACCCAGCACCCCCAGACCCTCCTACCATCCAGCCTTTACCCCCCACCTACGCCGATATACTCTCCCACTACCGTCAGTCCCGCCGCTACTACCCACCACCTCCCCCTCCCTTCCCATCGCGGACGCTCGGATCTGGCGGCGCCTACAGACCAACACTTTCTATAACCACCAACATCTACACCACATATCTCCGACCACCTACTCCCAAACTGCACACACTGCAACTCCCCATTGACAACACTCCACTTTTGGCCTTCACTCCCCACCCCCACCCACCTACGAGCAGTGGGAGTGCGTGCTGCGCAGCGGCCAGCTCAAGGACCAGGCTGCACTGGTCGAACGGGCTAGGTCAGCGGCCGTGGCACGTGGCCTACCGGACTAGGATGGCCGCCCTTGCCCGTCTTCTTTAACACCCTCTTTACCCTCACCCAATTTTCAGCAAGAAATAAATGTTTACTCTCTCTCTCTCCCTCTCTCTCCCTCCTCTCTCTCTCTCTCTCTCTCTCTCTCTCCTCTCTCTCTCTCTCTCTTCTCTGTGTGTAAAGACTTCTTGGACGAGCGATCTTTTACGGCGTGGGGAAGGAGCCCAGCGGATCATCCAAAACGCTTGAAATTAAAGCCTCAAACACACGCTGGTATAAGGATATCAGGAAGGGGCGTCACGTTTCTCTAAATTGTGTCTTTAGTATTAGGCACCACACAGAGGACAAAGCACAAAATAGGTTTAATAAAAACGCTATTGTGCCCTGATAGCAAGACAACAATTTTATCGCAAACTTAAAACAAACGACGGAGATAATAAGGAACACAGCTGAAGCAGTGGCGACTCCCAGCAACGTTCTGGCGATTTCTCTGTGACGTCACAAAATCTTGTTTTTTGATTGGTGGCTGTCCGACCTGAGCACCTGCCAAGAAACATGATTGGGCGTCAGCAGAGGAGCCCCTAGATTTGTTTAATCGTACCACTTGAATGCGGACGCCTAATTAACGCACCGATAACTATGTTATTACTGCTGGCCCATATTACGTCACCCTTGCCAATAATACGTCACTGTAGAGCGAAATTTGAAAGTTGTCCTATATTTCGTGCGTTTTTTTTCTGTTTGAAATGGTCACTTCGTGGCTGGAATGAGGCCGAATGACTTTTCAAATGCCCGTTCTTTCAGATTGAGAGATAAAGAGAATAAACTTTAATTCAATCAAGGAAATTCTTCAGAGAGGCGTCCTCATAAAGAGAATAAACTGTAATTCAACCAAGGAAATGCTTCAGAGAGGCCTGCTCAGGCCGCATCGACAGCCCTTTCGATCAGGCGCAGCTGATCTTCGAGGCTGGAGCTGAACCAAGGTGCATTTCGCGTCCACGGCCCTTTTAACCCCACCGCATAAAATAGCCGCCAACAAACAAGCCCAGGGGTTACCCATCTGCCTCGTTTGTGTGAGGAACCGAGCCTGTATAAAGATTATCACGCCCGGGCCAAGATCGCCGTCAAAGAGGTGTCGGAAGCAGCCGCCGTAGCAGCAGCAGCACCCGGTGGCCGCCGCGCCCGTCAAAGACCTCTTCACACAGGCGCCGCGCCCACCCCGTGCCCGCCGGGAAGAACAAGGCCTCGCTATCCGTGCCGTTGCAGGACCTCGCGCGAGTCGCGAGCCAGCGGCCGGGCTCGCACAGAGGATCCCGTTCAATCTGTCGCCGCTGTTCCTTCTTTCCGGGAGTATACACACGACATCGGCGTGCCGGTATCTCAACATCTCTTCTTCTCCGCCGGCAGCCGTCCCTTGTTTGTATCCCCCTTGTGCGTGTAAAAGAGGCTTCGAATGGGACGCGCTTGTCTCGAGGCGAGTGTCGGCTTATTACTCGTGTCGCCCGGTTGCCCCCCGTTGAACAGCCACTGGCCGGATGGTTTGTTGTTCAACCTGTTCTCTCGCTTGAATCGGCTCTGAACGCCATACACTGTGAGGGAGACATTGTCGCGAAGGTTGTAATACACGATGCGCGGTTACACATCAAGGCGAACTCTTGTGTGGTGGGCTAGACGCATTTCGTTCGTAGTTGCTACGCGTAACACGCAGGTCTGGTTGAACAGCGAGAGTAGAAAAGTGTGCTGTGATTGACACGTTGCCTCTTTTCACTGTTTGGTGGGAGATGGGAGAGGAATAAAGATTTAATAAAGCGAAGCTTTATAGTCCGTGCACTGACGCCGCGGTATGACGGTACGCCCTGCAGGAACGCCAACGTTCGCTGACGGTCACGATGAACGATCGTGGGTGAAAGAGAAAGAAAAAAAAAAATCCCGCCATCTCCACGAAGTGAATGATGATGAGAGGGGCGAAGCTAAAATACTTATCGGTAAAGCCGTGAAACATTCGCCCACACATCATATAAAGACTCGACACGTCAAGCTTTCCACCGCTCCGTCGACAAGCCCGTCGACGACGTCGATGTTTGTGGTGATTATGTAGGGCTTGTTTGGGACGATGAGAATCTCCATGGGTAAGTTGGCGAATTCGGTGTGTGATATTGTGTGACATTTTAGCCACCTTGGCCGTCGCCTTCTGCAGAGCGTCTTGTGTCGCGTACCCCCGGTACGTGTCTTGAGCTCGCAGGCGACGAACGACAACCTCTTCTTCTTCCTCTCCTCCTTGGTGGGTAGCAACGAACGCGTTGAACGTTTTGACCTCTTCGGCCAATCTTTGGTTGGCCAATCCCTAGGGTGATCCTGCCACAATCATCAACAATGTGGCGTGTACAATGTGCTGTGTGCGGCCGGGACAGGGTCCGAGCAAGAGGAGCTTCGCCCCTAAAACACTTCCCGTGGCCTGAATCGAGCCTGGGTCCCTCTTGTTTTGAAGCCTGCGTCTATCCGATCGCCCCGTTTCGACATGTCCGAAGCGAACGCCAAGCAGCAGCTACCGATTCGCGCAGTACACCCCAAACCCAAGCGTTAGGCCTACGGAGTGCACACCCGAGAGTTGCTGTGGGTATTCTAGAAAAGCAGGGCGTACCTCCAGAGTAGCGCATACTCGCAGCTGTGGGAGTGGCCGACCAGAGAATCCATCACGAGAAGGCTTCGCGTTCAACCATCGTCGTCGACAGACGGAGGTGTGAATGATTTTAAACAGGTGCTTGTGTAAGGGTTATGGGGTACTCCGGCCGCACAATCGGTCTTTTCGAGGACATTGTATGAACCACCAGAATTTGTTTGGGAGTGATAGCTGTCATTACTCGCCGTTACGGCGCTCATTTGCACGTAGAGATGTTACGCGAGAGAACACTGAGGCTTTGGACGAGTCGGCTATATCCTTAACGACGGAAGACGGCGCTAGAAACGAGACACGAGAACACTGATGCTTACGTTCTCTCGTGTCTTTTTCCTGTCTTGCTTTGTCTTGTCTTGTCTTGTCGTGTCTTGCTTGTCTTGTGTCTTGTTACGTTACGTGTCGTATCTCGCGCTGAGAAAAGTGTTAAACAGCAGCTTGGAGCCATAACGCTGAGGGATACTACATGCGATAGCGACACCACATGCGATGGTTATAGCGATAGCACATGCATGCAGTTGCCTCAGGGGGTGCAACTATTATTTTTTTTTGTACCAACACCACACTAACGCACCTTCGTACACACTGAGGCAAAATGCAAGGTATAAGTAAAGACAAAATCAACCGAGCCAGATGTATCTGGGGTCGTGTGTCATGAAATTACTAGTACGGGAAATAAGTGTAAAAAATTTTCATAAATCGTCACGCTGTATTGAACCATTGAAATTTCGCTATAGGTACCCCTCTAGCAGTGATTTACCGTGCGTTAATTTCTCAGGGTTGTGTGTGACCATGGAACCCACGGGAACTTTACTAAATCGTTTGTAACCACGAATAGTTTTGGCTCCCGATTAAACCATAAATTTAGACAGTCAACATTTTCTGTTGTATTGTTGGACATGAAAACATCCCGATGAAGAAAGCTAGCGTATAGCAGATAAACCTTCGTTATGTGCGTTTCCGTGGTGTACCGCCCACACTATCGCATACGGTTTAAAGTTTAAAGTGAAGATATCAGTATTTAAATAGCGTTTTACACGTGAATTGGCTCCTTTTAATGATTGGCTGTCACATCGTTAAAAATGTCGTGCCATTGTACGCCGTTCACAAGCTCAACGACGAGAATTTCGAGGCTCCTGATGTTTCTTTTCATTTTCTTCCCGTCTGCCTGTACTCCAAGACGAAAATCGGAAATGATAGGTGTAAATATTTTGCACTTTCTGTTTCAATAGGAAACTCAACGACACAGCGTGGAAATCTATCCCCAGTGCTCCGTGTGTGCTAATAGGTTCATTATTTTTTTACGCTTAATTCAGGCATGACGAACAACATATTGAAGCGTGCTCAGTATCTAAGAAATTGGCAGCTGGGTCAAAGAACCATGGTAGAGAGGAAACTATGAGGCCAGACATATCACAGAATCATTATAAAATTCTAGTTGACCGACAACGCCTCCGTCTTTGATCTACCGAGAAAAAAAAAAGTGCCATCTGCAGTACTTGTCGAAGTACCATTCGTTAGAAAGCAGCAAGTTTGCCTTCGCGGTCAGCAGGACTCCCCTAACCTACGCCGAACGCAGACATGGCGCCGTGGCCGTCTCTCGAGTCGCTGCACCTTTACACGGCACGTATCGCCTACACTCATCGACAGTCCGACGACACCAAATCAAAAGAAACAAGCTGGCGCCAAAAGGCAGCGCGCTCGCCCACCGTCGCGGCGCACTCCCGCGCATTGAAAAAAGGCAGTTTAACTGGTTCGTCTCCCATATCTCTTTCATTGACTCGGCCGCAAAACACCAAAGACATTAGCAAAGAGAAAGACCCCCGTCGTGTAGGGCGGGGGGAAAGAAAGGGGGACGAAATATGTAAGTTTCCCAAGTGGGACGTCCCGAAGGCGGAGCGAGCACCTTGAGGGGCTCCCTCCCCGAACGAGCGCGGCCTCTCTCCTTGAGTCTCTCGGGTGGGAGCGCAGTTACGCCAGCATCGTCAGCACGCCGCGACCGAGGAGGCGAGTGACGACGACTCCGCCTTCTTGCCGCCGCCGTCGTTGTGCCATCGCGGCGAACGAGACCAGAATAGAAGCGAGGGAGAACGCCTCGGCATGCGGCAACCAGCTCCTCGGCGCCCCGTCAAAGACGTACCCGAGGCGAAGGGCTCGTGGTATCCCTGGTGAGGCCCGGGCTGCGGCGCCCATATCGAGAGAGCCCGGTCGCCTTCCGAACGAAACGAGCTCGCCTCTCTCCTGCTCGCCTCCCCCCCTCGTTGGAGTCGGTGCTTGATCGGCGGTCTACGTCGCCCAGACAGCTTGGCTGGGGGACGTGTCTGGCGGCCCTACCAGGATCACCCGTCACTCGTCCAACGCCAGCCACCTGCGGTTCGTTCATCTTCGTGGTCGTCGAGACGAGAAAAGCTGCGGCGTTCTTCGCTTCGTCTTCAAGGAAAGTGAAGGTGTTTGTTGCCAACAGCGAATAGACGAAATTGTGCTGTACCGTTCCATACCCCGCTACTTCCACCTAGGACGTGTGTGGACTGCCCAGGTCCTGGTATCTTGACCGATAGATGTGCTGATCCGACGTGTGTGAAAAGGAAACACTCGATGTCCTGATACCGACGGGAGTGCTTTCGGTGCAGCAGCCGAAGACTTCGACATCCAGTCTAACGACGGCGTCTACTCGTGTATCTTGTTCGAACTGTGTAGTGCTCAGTGTTGTGCGGCCAACTGACGACTGAGTGCGGTTTTGCAACCTTCGCCGTACGGACGCCCTGTTTACCAAACGCAAAGGATTACCGAAACGAACACCGGCGCATGAACGTTCGGGTTGACGTGGAAGTTAATCCCTGCAGGAGAGCAGTTCACGGCCTGGCACTTGCTCTGCGGAACACTCGTTTTCATTTTTCCTGTGTAGTTAACGAGGCCACGAAGCAGAAAGGCCAGAATCAAGCTGTCTTCCACCAGTCGCCGCCTGTCGGGCACAGGGGCAACTATTTTTTGCTTCACCAAAATGATCTCATCTGACAGTCGCAGCGGAAAGGACATTAATTTTATGGTTAAGTAACGCACTACGCACTTCCCTGCACCGTTCTTGCAAGAAGGAAGCGTATACGAGCTGGTTCGGAAATTCACCTTTTAGAGACGTGGGAGGTTCAAAGCAGCAACCTCGCTGCGCCAAGTGCAATTTCTGTGCCGCGTCAGCGCGGAGTTCATGTGCCGCACCAACAGAGGCACGTTATCTTCCCTCGCCAACCCTTCTCACGCAGGCATTGCACTAGGACTAGCAGAAGCTAAACGCGAAAGTTGGTGGTGACCCAAATCCTAAATCACAGGCAAAACGCAGGATGTTTTAGCATGATGCACACGGTGCTCGCGTGATTGTGTGACTGCGTGTAAACGGGCGGAGCCATTTGTCACTCCGCTGCACAAAACAGCGCCGGCTTTTGTTCACCTCAGTTGGCACCAAATCCTCCTCTCCTCGGCAGCCACTAACAAAGAACTGCCGTGTTTTTGCTTTCGCATCCAGCTGTCAGCACCTCCGTCGTGACGATTGTGAAAGGCCGTCTGGCGATCTCAGGCATGCTTGGAATTTGCCACATCTCAGGAATATTTTTCTCAGCCTCGTTTCACTTTCACGTCTTCAAGATCAAGAGGGCGGATTCTGTTCCTCACTGACTCAGTCATTTGAAGAATCATCGCTCAAGTTTTGAGAGTCTGGCTACCCTGTGAAACATTTTTCGACGCATATTCTACTTTCCAAGCGTTGGAAGAGTCAGACAGCTCTTCAGCCTTCTGGGGGAGTTCTACCAAGGGGCCACGGAACAGAAAGTGTGGAGGGCGTAGCAGCAAGTCTGCGAAGGCAACGTGGATTGGTGACCTAAAGACACCTTTCGATTCTTCAAGAGTGACCATCGTCAACGGTCATTGCAAAGCGCACCCTCGGGTTTATAGTACGGCGTTGTACCCCCTGCTGTCCACTCGCCTTCCACGAAGGGCCGCAGCTTCTCAAGAAGCTTCCCAAATCGCCATAGGGACGTCACGCTTCAGCCAGAGCGCAGCCATGCCGTCGACTCCGCGACGAGGCGGCGGCTTCTCCGACGAGTCCTTCTTCCCCAAGAAGGTCATCGAGCTGGTCACCATGGAGCCCAGCTCCAACCGGCGCAACCGCCACCACCACCACGGCCACCATCAATCGCCGTCCTCTTCCATGGCCGACGCTGCCGCGGCCGCGGCGGCCAGGGTGTTCGATGATGATGACGACAGTTGTTCTGGGGACAGTTCCGAGGGCATGTCGGCCGACCCGCTGGACGACAACCCGGGCATCCAGGCCGCGGTGAGCAAAGTGCTCCAAAGCTACGATTGGTCGCTGGTGGCTAAGACGACGCGTCAGACGGGCTCCGAAAAGAAGCGGCAGCACGTCAAGCGGCCCATGAACGCGTTCATGGTGTGGGCGCAGGCGGCGCGACGCAAGCTCGCCGACCAGTACCCGCACCTTCACAACGCCGAGCTCAGCAAGACCTTGGGGAAGCTGTGGAGGTGAGTTGCTCTTCAGTACCGTGTAAGGGAGTAAGCGGACCCTCAGAGACAGACACAATAATAACGGCAGTCCTGGCGCGTCTACGTCCTGGCGAGTTCGAACCGTGCAACCGTTAAAATAATGCCTCTTATAAGTGGACGTGTGTGTACACAGCCGATGACAGAACCATGCAGGCCACAATTTTTTTCTTATTCATTGTAGCAACCTTCATTCGCTTAGTAGCAAATGATGCCAAAACGGAATACGTGTGGATGGTCGTTCCCTTTCGCTTATGGCCTGTGGCCTCGCGATCTTTTGAAAGGTTTGTCGTTCTTTTGCCGTTACTCTTACGCACAGCATTGCTTCATCGCTACGGTCCACTTCCTTTCTTTCAGCCTCTCGCCAAATAATCTTCTCGGCAGCATGCACCCGTTATCTGCCTTGTCTGTCCGAGTCAGCCCCGGTCTGCCACGCGTAATACCAGGCTATCGGCTTGTTTTCAATGTCGTGTTATTTACTTCATATTCGAGAGTTTTAGCTAACCGTTTTCGACAGTCCGCTCCGGTATCGGCGGCAGGCTCAACGCAACCGGAGCCAATGCCGTTCGCGACCAAGCGCGCCACGCATGCGCAGTGGCGTTCCCGCTTGCAATCGGAGCGCAGCGGACCGTGAAAAACGGTCAGCTAAAACTCGCTATTACCTCGGCTTGGTTAGAAAGAAAAACACGGGGACTGATCAACCGGAGGTACAACTACTTCTCGCTGACTGAGCCGCCACCGTCGCCGCCAGCACTCGGTCGACGACCACCCCGCGTTCCTAAGCCAACTTGCTTGGAAAATAAAAGGAAATGCGTTAGGGAAAACTAAAGGGAAATGTGCTTGGGAAATGCGTTTCCCTCGAATCATGTATCAATAAGACTGCTCCTTAAATTCGAATATCAGAACTTGAGACTGCATTACCCCAGCCCCTACTGTAGAGCTGCATTGGCTTGTTAAGCCTGACAAAGGTTGCGCCCTTTCTGAGGCTATAGCTACTGCGGATTGAAGAAAGGAAACGTTTTGAAACTTTCAGCTCATGCGAAATTCAATTGAGAATTTTTCACGCAGATAGCTATAGGTAATATATACGTAGATAACCTTTGAAAAAGAAAATAAAAAAATAAAAAAAGCTAATCGCAGTTATTTCGCCAAAAGATGCAACTGTCAGGCTTTTGAGGGGGGGGGCGGGGGGGGGGGGGGGGCGTATCAAGCACGTGGAACGATGTCTGTCTGATGGACTCAGTATGATCCATGTACTAGTCGAAACAACAGTAGATAACCTCAAAACAATCGACATGTTTCTCCTCATCAACAGAAAAGATGCATGCTTGTGCGCGTCGCCAGAGTTGTGCGACCGGTTGTGTATTTATCAAAACCGTGTCGAATTTTCTGTGGGAAGGTCAAATGGAGTCACAATTTCTTACTAATCTCGCGGCGCTTGTACATTGTTTGCAGGGCCGGGAAGTTCTGAAGATAAACGTATCTGCAATACTTCCTTTTGCAAACAATTTAGTATCGGTTTCAGACAACGTATGCCATCAAAAAAGTATTTATTGTGATCAAAAGAACAGTTTTAATTTATGGCGTGCTGTTAGGGTACTTGGCACCTCACGAGGTGTCCTGTCGATCCGTTTGGCGCCGTAAGTCGCACATTGGCAAGGCGCGCCCAGCGGCCTTGTTAAGACGGTATACACCACGCTGGTGAAGAAGTCACAAAAGATAAGGTCATCGCGGATCGGCTCTTTATACTTCGCAATTCGTGTATGCCGTTGCAACTGACAATAGTGTCATTCTCTTTTCCCCTTTTTAGTCACTCAGGCTTCTATCCCTTTCATGCATTCGTTACCTGTCCTGAAGAATGGCAAACAGTACACCTGTTGACATGGCGATCCCATTAGGTCATAGAGTTCCATGCTGATATGCATTCAGTTCCAAACTCTATGCATTCGGTGGAGGAAGATTCCATTTTGTCTTGTCTTGTCTTGCATTGCCTTGTCTTGTCTGTAGAATCCCGTTTCGTCTGAGTGTTGCTGGTTACAAAGGGATTCACTTTCACGTTTGGTGGATGCACCAAGCGCTCATGGGGATACTGGCGACGACAAACGCGCTCTTTCCTCGGCGATGTGGCTCACTAGAGTATACTTCAACTTACACCCAGTTGTGAAACTCCTCTTCCGAACCCGGGCCGTGCGGGTATCCTTGCTTCGTTGTAAACGAAGGGCAAGTGCATTGACGCAGCATCTAGGGGACACCTGAACTTTGCTAACCATTTACTTAACACCACTTGATAATCAAATGCCTGCTTTTCGAATTATTAACCATTAAATTGGGTAATGTTCACTAATCTGGCCAAGGTCTTTTTTTATGCCTTAATGAGGCAGACGCAAGCGCTTGAATAGTACTTCAACTTTCTGTCGGCCTACTCTGGTACGTGGCTCACGAGGTCATCTTTCGTACACGCTGGCATGTTCGCCTGTTCCTAACCTCACGCTCTTTATCTTTCTTGTTCTTCACGAAACCGAGTCCCTGAACTTAAGTCTTTTCGACCTTCTGCTTAACTGTGCGCCTTGCATGTAGAGAGCTTAAGCCCGTTTCATACATGGCGCGAATTTTTCCTGCAAATTCGCAGCGGCGGGGCCGTTAGGGCGGCAAAACGATCTATTTTTAATTTTTCATTGCTACGACAAATTGCCAAATGCCAAGCGACGTTCACAGGAGAAGTTCTACTGTGTGAAACATTTGGAAATTTGCCACAGAAGCCAGAATAGATCGTTTTTTCGCGTGAGCGGCGCCCAAGCAGCGAATTCGCAGGGCAAATTCGCACCATGTATAGAACGGGCTTAACATGCAGACAAAATACAAGTTTGTTTTATTCTATAGTGCCCCCAGCGCTTTCTCAGAAGCAAACGATGCCGTATTCACTGAGAAATTAATAAATTTAGGTTAAAAAGTTTATTCTCTCGCCAAATTATGTGTTATCGTGACGTCAGCAATGAAATAGGGGCGCGTAGTCAAACGAACCTCCAATGCGTCATTCGGCTTTGCAGCCTTGCTTGCCGCCAGCCGTACCAGATGGCGCTACCATACTCATCCATGGACCGTTGTTCACCGTTGCTTTGTTTTTGACTGTATTTACCACTGGATTGTTTTCGTTATTGCAGAAAGTAATCGTTTCGTGAAAGATGGGGTATCCTCGACAAACAGGGTCCCGTAAGAGGACGTCGCTTACGAATCGGCAGTGTCGTGTAAGACAACTCCAAAGTGGCGGACTGCTGTGCAGCTAAAACAAGCATAATGCGTTCATTACCAACAGCAGTGCGCATCGGCACTTCTATGCTTACGTGTATTTTCGTAACTTTCATTGTTTACCGCACCATTCGTACAACTGTAAAATGAATATGCATTACATTTAAGCGCAAATACCTCGTTCGGCAAGCTTATAAGCTCTGCCTAATTTGCGTTTGCTTTTGCCACCCTCAGCCGATCGCGCAGCTGGACACATATGACATCATAGGTTCTGTTGCGGGGAATTGAGCTAGTGGGTCGCATGGCCATTCAATGTTTTCCTAATTATGTCGCTTATTTGAGCGAAGTGTGCGTTAAAAGTGGTGTCAGTATGGTTCTAACGAGGCAATCTTTGAATGAACCAAACTTTTGTTTGTCTGCATCGCCGCTTTAATTTTAGAAGCCTTCAACACGGCATTTCTTGCACAGCCCTCGGAAGACGACTTCGGAAGCCCGGGCCATGAAATCGGTAATCGGTGAGCAGCGTGAGTACGAGGCGCGCCCCCCGCGCCTCGTACTTGGGAAAAAGGGTCTTCTCGTACCGGCGGCGTAATCGCCTGCTCTCCCTCGTGGTCGCCTGGGCAAGAAACCAGAACGGCTTCGCGCGACGTCTGTGCCGATGTGCGTGAGATTGTGGATCTGTGATTGGACAAGACATTTGGGAGATGTTGAAATCCCTAGGAGAACTCTACGGACTTCTGCTTGAACAAAAAGGCGGTGTTGCGAGCTGCCGAGGGTTACTGTTGGTGTTGCTCTTGTTGCTCTTGCAATTGCCGTTGCTAGCACAGCATCCGAACTTGTACGCATCATGTGAATACGTGTATAAAGTTTTTTTTTTCTCCTTCATCAGCAAGAATCGGTCTTTTGATCAACGTCTCCGGTCACCAGTCAAGCTACTAAAATGGATTCCCGAACCCCGGAACCGCAACAGGGGGACCGTATTTATCAATGTTTATAATTGTCTTGCCTTCCGATTACATGTAGCTGTTATTTTTTATGTTTAAAATGATCTTTATTGTATTATTTGTACGGTAAATATAGAACACATAAATAGTGCTGTCGCCGTGTATATGCTTGCCGGCAAGCTGTCGAGGTCAATGGATAAAGCTGATTTGTCGTTAATGGCAGCCAGGTAAACCTTATTATCGCGGACACGTGCGCTACCCGTTTTGTGTTACTGAACGCAGAAATAACGGCACTGGAAAAAAATATGCCGTGGTGTCAGGCCGCTCATTTGACTAGTCTCAAAAATTGTGAGCCTTTGCGTCATTAGCCGCAGTACACTTTCCCAACCTTCCCATGCCTCACTGCGTTATGTAAAGGCACGGAGAGTCCGGCGTCCCCCCCCGCCAGAAAAAAAAGGGGACTTTTAAAACTGCGGCCTATGGTATTAACATACTAAAATCATGAGCTTGCAGAAAATTTACGCAGTTGGGAGTTTTACAATACCGTTACCATGTTTACGTGATCACCGTCTACCGTGCTTGCTGGAGTCGGCTGTGCATGCGTGAGAAGTTGCCGTGCACGGTGATTTATCTGCATAGGCTTTACCGTCGCCAGCGAGCTTCTTGAGCATATGAAGTGCATCTGCTCTCGCGTGTTCATTACACCAAATGCAGTGCCCTCGGCGCTTGATTTTTTTTGGTTCAGTGAATAAAAGATCCTCCTCCTCCTCCTCTCCTCCTCCTCCTTCTTTCTTCTTCTTCTTCTTCTTCTTCGTCGTCGTCGTCGTCGTCATCATCATCATCATCATCATCAGCCTATCTACGCCCACTAAGGGCAAATGCATCTCCCATAGATCTCCAATAACGCCGCTCCTGCACTAATTGCGACCAATTAATCCCCGCAAACTTCTTGATCTCATCTCACCTAACTTTCTGTCGACCCCTGCTACGCGTTCCTTCTCTAGGGATCCATTCTGTTACCCTTAATGACCAACGGTTATCTTGCCTTTGCATTACAAGCCCCACCCACACCCTTTCTTCTTAATTTCTACTAATACGTCCTTAACACGGGTTAGTTGTTGTCTATTACGTTTTTCTCGTTAAATGTTGCTAAGGAGAACGACAAACGACTATTTTTCTCACATGGCCTACCAAAAAGGCCGCCACTACTCGTGCTAAGCCTTGCGCACCTCAAATAGTTCAGATTATGTGAGCCCGCAAAGCGCTTTTACGCCTCTAAAATTGTGCTGGGCAAGTTAATGTAGGTTATTGAGTAGTTATTGCGAATAGTTACTTATTGCATGCTATAATATTTAGCGGATGCTTGAATTCTGGTTTACAATATTTGAAGGTAATTTTGCTCGCTAGATGGCGGCATCGACATCACAGTTTATTTTAACACGACAGTGTTTTATTCAGAGATACACAAAGATTTCACTCACGTCATATCCGTCACGAAAGTGACGCCAGTACAACGAAGCAAGCAGCCTGTAGAGGGTGCACCCCTGCACACAGGGTCTTCCTGCGGGGAAGCAACCTTTAGTACTAAAGAATACCTTATACTTAGGGTTGTTCTTTTTCGGGTTTTATATTTTAGCACGGAAGTGGTTTATGCCGGGGTACACCAAGATTTCACTGACGCCATATCCATCAAGGAAATGACACTAGTACACCTTTGCCGAAGCGACCCGCCAGCAGGACGTCACTCGCCAAGCACACCCACAAGACAGCCGCCGACCCGCAAATCATACTTAAGCTGCAGATTTCGCTGCACATTTCACCTTCGTGTTTTACTGATTCCCATGACAAAGGAATCAACCACAGTTTTTTTAAATATTGACGGGAAATGTCTACAGTTGTTTCAAAAGAAAATTATTGTACTTTGGGCGTCTAATCTAAAACGTCTGGGATTCAAGCTATTTCACGCGTAAGCGAACAGTTCTGGGCAACACACTTTTGTGCCTGGCCTCCGTGATCGGCTTGGCGGAACGACGCGTCGCCGGCAGATGATCACGGAGGCCACGTTTTGTGTCATTTGCTTTCAGACTAATCCGTCAGATGTCGCTACCAGCGGCACGGCAGCCGGTAAGCCGGCATACGTAAACCGCAAATTGCGTAGTAAAACGTGTCGTACAGTTTTCGGCGGTAAATGGAAACTACGGCTTGCGGTAACACGGGGAACTGTAACGTGAACATGGTAATGATATGCCAAAATGCGTAGCCACGCTAACGATATACGCCTCGAACTTTGCGATCGCTGCGCCGCCTGCCGCCGCTTCTCCGCGGGGTTGACGGGAATAGCGCTGCGCGGCCCATAGGTGTTCGTGCAGTGTTTTGATTCTCCTTCGCTTCTTTTTACCCTTCCAAGTGCTAAAAAACTTGTTATGGTGACGTCTGTAAGTAAACAGTACGTTTAGGTCACTTCAAAAGCCGCTGCGTCTTGGTCGGGTGCTCAAACACCAACAATAGCTATCCGGGAACGCTGCTCTGCGTCCTTCTCGGCCGCTGTTTCGGGCGTCGGCGACGGCAGCAGCATACCACCACAGTCACTTCCGAATACGTCCGGCACAAGTGAATTTTATTGTCGCCTCGTTTAAACCTGATACTGGCACAGTGAGAGGTGTGTTTTGTTTTGTAGCGCGGATAACGAATGCGGCCTCATTACGAATATATGCATCGTAGAAAAATATGTTTCGGGGATGCTTGATAATAACTTGTGCCTTTTATAAGAATATAAGCCACGCGAAAATGTTAAGTATATTCCAAGGCTCTGCGTCGTGAAAGATGTGCACTCATGCCTTATAGCAAGAACCAAGAAAAGTGAATTAAAAAACTAAAAAATTAATGGTCTGCAAGTCCGGAAGAAACAAAATAGCTCGTACAGAAATGAAAAAAAAATAACTCAGTGCAGCTTCTGAAATGTTAAAGACGTTCGTGTAAACTTAAGCCGGGTAGGACTTACGAGACCAACTAGTGTGCGAAATGCACTACTATTTCGCGATACATGGGGAGGAGGAAGGAGAGGGGGACGCTTACGTATCGTTGTGTACGATTGCGGTGCGAAATCAAGGAAAGAACGTTTTAGTAATCACACACACAAGCTACTCGTTCACGTCATTCTAGTTTTTAGACTTCAACTAACAGCTGATCCCTCGGCGAACGCATTTTTTGAGGTATACAAGTTCAAAACTGATCAAAGCTGTCGTTAGAAGAGTGGGATATCTGATAAGGCTTTCTTATTTCCGTTTGTGCTAAATTCTGCAGGCTCCATGCGTCATATGACTATGCTTCGAAGAAACGTTTAGTCGCGAACGGGCATTACTGTAGAAACCCTTCTCCGGCCTGCTCGCGGAGCATATATGTAACGAATATGAATGTTTGCGGGCGCTCACCTCACAAGACGCCCCAGCATTATTTTTTTTTTGTCGTGCGCTGATCCCGGGTATAATTTTGGATTATCCATCGTACTTATTTCGTAGATTGTTCGTGAAACTTATGTCCAGGGTAGTGATCAATATCTGAGGTATGATATTGGCAAGCATAACTGGCGTGCTGTCAGGTATGGTTATATAAGCGCACAAAACTGATTTACATCGTAGTGTATAGCCATGGCATGACCATCTGAGGATATTATGCTTACGGAGACACTGTCAGTAAATTTCAGGGCAGTGGAATCACAATCATCTCCATATGCATATCCCGGTTTCGCGACGCCGACCTGTGACGCACACTTGGCGCTTGTACAGACCGAATGTACCAGACTAAGATTGCGTAACACACATTTACACTCTCGTAAACACACCACATTTGCGAACAGAGGGACTGCTTCACATAAATATGTATTTCCAACGCCTACAAACGGTAAATCTCAGTCGTGAACGGGCCCCGAAAGCAACGGTGATAGTGGGGAGCGGGCCGGCGACTCCCGCGGGTGCTTCCAGAACGGGCCGCTAGGAGGATTTCAGTGGCGCCCCTACAGGCCGCGCTCGAGGCGTATACTAAAACCCCAGAAGTTTTAATGCTAGTACAAGGGCGGCCATTTTGGTCGCCTATCTGATTAATATAGTAGTTTGACGTACTCATAGGCATCGTTTACAAGAAAAAGATAGTCAACAATATAAACTAATATTACTTTTATCGGCTGTATACCAACATCCAGCACCGAGTGCACTGCATTTTCTGTAATCAAGACGTGAGGGTGCACTTCGTATCCTCAGGAAGCTCGGTGGCGATGGTAAAGCGTGTGCCGTTAAGTTACCGTTCACGGCAACTTGTGAATGCGCAGTCGACTCCCGCAAGCAGGCTGTAACGTAAACGCGGTAACGTACGCTAAAACTTTCTAACGTTTCTGACAACAAGCCATGGTGCTTTTTGTATTAGGCTAGTAAGATCATAGGGGTAATTTATTCAACATTTTCTACAGCCATACGAACCACTGTTTCAAGCTAGCCGATGGTTGAAGCGTCATTCCCCAGTCGGGGGGCGTCTTTAACTATATATACGTGATCTATTCACGCCCATTTCTGGGTACACAGCTGTCTTCCCCCCTTTTTAATGTAGCTCGCTCTCTGTGCCGGAATTTTTTCTCCTCGTTGTCTGCCAATCGCTCTCTGCGCATTGCGTTTAAAAAGTTTACTGCTAGACACGACAGTGCCTATTTTGTTGAAACGACGAATGCAACCTATATTTCGAATTCAATTCGCTCGCCTTTATTGTGCACTTGTATTTTGTTTCGAATTAGCCTGATGTCTTTTCTTGCAATGAAAAAAAAACTGCGGTTTATTCCTCTGTCATAGGAATCGGTAAAACACGAAAGTGACATGTGCAGCGAAATCTGCAGCTGAGCATGATTTGCGGGTCGGCGGCTGTCATGTGGCTGTGCTTGGTGAGCGGCGTCCTGCTGGCGGGTCGCTTCGGCAAAGGAGCACTGGCGTCATTTCCGTGACGGATATGACGTCAGTGAAATCTTGGTGTATCCCGGCATAAAACACTTTCGTGTTAAAATATAAAACCCGAAAATGAACAACCCTAAGATAACGTACACTTTAGTACTAAAGGTTGCTTCCCCGCAAGAATACCCTGTGTGCAGGGGTGCACCCTTTACAGGCTGATTGCTTAGTTGTACTGGCGTCACTTATGACGTAAGTGAAATCTTCGTGAATCGCGGAATAAAACACTTTCGTGTTAAAAAAATTGGCGCAGCTTGCACTGGTGGTGCAAAGCTAAAGAAACAACGGAGCTGGGGCTCTACCTATCTTCTTGCGGTTTTGCTAAGTTTTTCTAGGCTTTGCGAAGTTAGGTTTTGCGATGATATTGCCAGGCTATGCGAAGGGCTGGGGGGTGAGGTCAAGTTTAGCCGGATTTTACAAGCCCGTTCCGTCCAGTCCCCCACAGTGACAGCGGATCCCAGGGAGGAAGAAGCTACGTCGACCCCAGCTTTGCTGCTTCTCGAGCCTTACACCACTATTGCGAGCTGCACCAATTCTCTCTTTTTTTTTTGCGTTTTAGTAACCCAAGAAAGACTATAACCTTTGAAATGGTACAGTTCTGGATGCGCATACGCATATACCCGTTCTGCTCACACTTGAGCAGGCACGAAAGCCCCTGGCTTCACTGTTAAAATTCCGAGGGTGCACCTTTTACAGAAGGGGCAGTTTTTTTTTGGTATTTTTTTCAATAACGCCACCGAACCAAGCTCAAGGTTAAGGACGCCATGTAGACAAAATACAAGTTTGTTTCATTCGAAAGATTTCGTGTTTTATAGTGCCCCCAGCGCTATTCCGGAAGCAAACGATGCTTTATTCACTGAGAAAATAATCATTTTTTCTTAAATTTTTTTATTCTCTCGCATTCATGACGTCTGCAATTATGTCATTAGACCAGGTCTTCAGGCTAAACTTGGTGTGCTGCGGAGCCTCGTTTACCGTAAGTCAGCCTAGATTAGTCTCTCTTTTTCTCTCTTTCCCTTTAGGCATTCCGTCGCCATGGATCCTATTCTCCCCTCTTGTCGCCTACTACGTCCACTCGCTTCACACTTCATTTTACACAACGGATCAAAAATCAACCGGGTTTTAGTTTTTGCGGGGGACAGGGAGGAGAGAGAGAGAGAGAACAACTTTCATTATGAGCATTGATCAGAAGATCATGTCAAAGTGGTTCCCTGTTCACGGGAATCCACGGCTGCTGTCTCGACGAGAATGAGCTGGTCCGTGAGGGAGGAGCTAGACAGCTGTGTCTCCCACTGCTCTTGGGGGTGGGGGAAGGGAATAATAGTGGTAGTAATCCTGGTGTAAATTTACAATCTCCAATAATGTGCCCGAGTGTCCCTGGCTGCTGGCAGAATGCGCATACGGCTGTATATTGACTTGGGGACATTAGGTTTAAGTCGGGTGGGATGAGGGTATGTATTTGATCGAGTAAGTCGTAGAGTTGTTTCCTGATCCTTTGTGAGGCTTGGATGTGGGAGTAGAGGCGGCTGTAGCGCTGGAGGTGGCGTAACTGACGTTGCCAGTCTTTGCGCGGGGTTCATTGACTGTCGCACGTACTACGCTACTCGCCTGCGCACCAATTGTGCTCCGGTTGTTTCGTCCTCTCCGACTCTTTTCGCAACTCTCCCTCTTGTGGCCACGGAACGACGCCGGTCAGTTCTTGCCGGCATCACCGTCTTACTGCTAACGCAATACAAAGGAATGGAACAGAGAAACTCCCATGGCCCGAGTGAAGCTGGAAATAATGTCGTGCGGAAAGGTCAACGCGACGTGTATGAGGAACCACATTGTACGCAAACATGGCTACACACGCTTGCTTACTTTCTTCTTAACGTCTCGCACCGATTCTGGCAAACATGTCGAAATTTTTAATCTTTCTACGCAGTGTCTAGAAGGCCGTCCGACGGCACTCAGGCTGATCGCTGCAGGCATGGCTAGAGTGCCGTCCGACGACATTCGAATATTTAAGACTAGGCTAGCACCGACCAGAGCGTCTGTCGTTATAGTGTGGAGGATCTGCCTTATCTTCTTGATCCCAAGGACGGTGGTTCGAGACCCGCCCTTGCCTCGGTTGTTGTTTTTTCATCTTTGATTTGAACTATAGTTTTTAAGGCTTAGTTTGGATTTGGTGCTTGTGATACTTTCTTTGCGCGCGTTAGGTCATGTTATGTTATGTTTAGGTTAGGTTGCCTAGCTTTGCGTTGTCTATAACGATGTAGTGCCAGACGTGCCAATTTTTTTACAAAACACCGGTGGGCGTCGATATAGTGGGGTGCTTATAACACCGTCGGACGGCACTCTAGAGACGGCCCTTTTTCTAATGGCTTCCAGCGATTTTTCACCGCAGGTTGATTTCTACGATGACTTCATTGAATTGTGAAGTACACCCGGCCGCAAAAAAAAAAAAAAAAAAGCTAGGGCACGCGAGCGCGTGGCAAAATGCATTGCCGCGACATCTGACGTTGCAGTTCTGGTGGCGAGACATCTATGTGCGCGTGCGCGTCCAACCACGCTCGTTGCCTTGTCTTTTCTTTACCTTCAAGCAGCCAAGCTGATCACATTCAGCGTTTGGCCATAGGGGTTACTTTCTTCGCCAACATGCCTCTCTGGTACACGTTTCGGCCAGCTTCGGGGGTGAAGCGTGCGTTGCTCGCTCTGCCCCGATCCAACAGATAACATGTCTTGCCCGTCTCGGTGACGATCTTGTGCCACATATATCCCATCACGTCGTTGTATTTTTTGCCTAAAATATGCAGTTGTTTGATGACAAAAAAATGAGCACATGAAAAGGGAAAGGAATTGAGGCGAGAAATAGAGGATTTGATTATGCTGTGATGAGAAGTCACGTTGCACAAGTTCTAAAGCAGGTATAGACGATAAAAAAAAACGCGAGCACAGATCGGCGTGGTCGTGGGCTTGGCAAAAAAGAATAAAAATAGTAATAGGTTGCAATACACGTTAAATTTATTGACACAGACACAGACCAAAAGTTTCGCGTTTAGACAGCGAAGCAAACGCTACCGCCTTTAAAACTAAGATATCGAAATCCCACTGCAATGCGTCCTTTATCAGAGCCAGGCAGATAGAGCAAAGCAGGATTCACCCACGCCGTTCACCACCGAAAGTGCCAGCGAGACGTGCTGAGCATCAGAAGTTACCCCTAGCGGAAAGCGCTCAGTGCTTTCAGCTTTGGTGCTTGAAGCGAAAGAAAAGATGGGACGAGTATACAGGGGTTGGACGCGCACGCGCATATCGGTGTCTCGACACCATAAGTGCAACGTCAGATGTCGCGGTGACGCATTTTGCCATGCGCTCGCGTGTTCCGGCTTATTTTGCCGCCGGGTGTACATCCACCAATCTCGCAAGCTTAGAAACAAGTAAGCGCGGCAGGAGGGCACGTATATGTTTTTACGGCGCATATGAAGTTTTAACAAACTGCATACACCCCGTGACTCAGTGGTGAATGAGTGCGTTGCTGACAACGAGGTTGCAATGCGAGTTTGATACCTGGCCACGGCAAACTTTTTTTTTTTTTTGGATGAGTGCATGAAACAAGGACATCCGTACGTCAAAAATCCTCCGTCGCATGCCCCCGCGCGGGGGACACGTGTAAATGCAGAGCATAGTGGGGTTCCGTGGTGTTGGTGTTGGTTCTGTGTCGGTTTTGTGGCGCAGTGGGAAGAGCAGCATGTACCTCGCGTTCCGCCCACAGGTAGTGAATGCGTTGTATCAGCAGCTTCTTGACGTAGTTTGAATGAGTCAAGGATATAAGGCGCGTTCGTAACCTGCCATTCTGTGTCGGCTTTGTGGCGCAGTGGGTAGAGCACCATGTACCTTGCGTTCCGGCCGCAGAGTCGTGGGATCGAAACCTGGCGCCGGATAGTATTTTTTTTTAGATAGTGTAGGGGGAGGGGTGCGGACAACGACGGTGCACGACAACGCGGGTGACATCGTGAGTTACTGAAATGGTCTGCATTTAATAGAATGGCGCACGTTAAAGCATAAGGCGCAAGCTAAAGTCCTTAAAGGGGCCACGAGGACAAAATATAACCTTGTTCAATTTGAACAAAGCCTTTGCTAACTCACTCAGCTCGATTCCAGCCACGAGAGGCGCTTTTTTCAACCAAAACAATACAAGACCCATTGAAGCGCTTTCAAATTTCGTGCCACAGTGACGTAATAAGAGCAGCAGTAATGGGCCTCCTCGATTTACCAGTCCTGGACGATCCGCGGGCAGTCCGAGGACTGCGTTCGGACCGACAGCCCCATACGAATACATGGGAAAATCGAGCGCCGGATCGCGTCTCGGGCAGTCCGCGGACGATCCGGGACTGATAATCGAGGAGGCCCAATGTATTATGGGCTACCACTAAATACATTTTTATCATTTAGCTGCACATTCGCATTCAACTGATACAACCAAACGGAACTAGAAGCTCCTCTAGAATCGCCCAGTGATGTTTTTTGGTAGTAACGTAGGTCGGCGGTTGCCAATCGCACAAACAAGGTTTTATGACGTCATAGAAAACTTGTCGAATGCGGCAGCGGTGTCTCCACTGCTTCATATGTTTTTCCTAATAAGTGGACTACTTGTTCGATGTTTGCGATAATATTGGTGTCATTGTAACCGGCACATAGCGGCCTTTTTAATGAATCCAATTTGTATTTTGTCTTCAGGGCCCCTTTAAAACTAATTCGCCACCCTACAAAACTGCAGTCAACATAGCCCAGGTGTTTTGGCGAATAAAGTGCTTTGTAAAGACGACAGTCTTTCTTATGCTACTTAAACGCAGAAATTTTGGTCTGTCTGTATGTCTTTCTGTCTGTAACTCGATTCAGCCGCCCGGCAAAAGGGACACTTATGTACCCACTTATGTACCCTTAGTCTTATGTACCCACAGCCATATCTAAACGTCTTAGTTCGGTTATAATGTTCCGTCTTGCTTTCTTTAATTAAAAAATTCACGGACGCTTGATTTTTGCGATAGCAAATAAAATGCTACACGAACGGTAGGAAACTGTCGCCCGCTGTTGCCCGCGCTATCTGCAGCGGCATTTAAAAAAATCAAACGGCAACAGCAACGAAATGTTCCACTGTAGGTTTCAAGTTCCGCTTGGAACGCTCGTGGAGTATAGCAACGTGGTTTTACAAACGTTGTTGTAGGGTGCCTCGATTCACGCGCGTCTCCGCCGTATAGGGCATCCCTGGCATTGAGGCACCCGACTTGGAGCAGTGGAACGCGGTAAATTTAAATTGACTTGAGCAAAGCTCTAGCGTGTTACCTTTGGAGGAATGAGACGGGAGAGGAAGAGCATGAGAGATGAGCGGGAAAGATAACGGAGGCTTGCCAGGGGCGCCAGTCGACTATCGTCTTTCGTCAACATTGGCGGCGAAAAGAACAGATACGCAGCCAGTTTTTAAATTGAAATCTTGAAGGCTGGACGCCTGCTATTGCAGTCTTCTCATTGTTTGGCTTAATCATCATCATCATCATCTCCTGCCTATCTAGGCCCACTGCAGGGCAAAGGCCTCTCCCATTATTCTCCAATTACCTCGGTCCTGTGCCAACTGTGACCAATTTATCCCCGCAAACTTCTTGATCTCATCTGCCCATCTAACTTTCTGCCGCCCCCTGCAGCGCTTGCCTTCTCTAGGGATTAATAATACCTCTCATAACCTATACGCCATTTGCGAAACATCCCTGCCGCCTTCAGTCAGCCGGCGGCTTGGACTTGCACCTTCCTAGCCCTTTCAAGCTCTGACCGGTGCCTATTTCTCTCCCGACGTCGGCGGTTATTTTGGTGCTGCTATGCTATGCGTTGTCAATAGCCCTCCCTTCCCCCTGAAGATGTTCCCGGTGCCAGCCTTCCCTTCACCACCCGTGCGAAGGCTTTTTTTAGAAAAGAGTTCTAACGCCTGAATGCGAAAGCGGCGTAGAAAGCTCTGCTCATTGGGCAATCGTTTTCCTGGAAGGTAGCTTACTGGTGAAATTTCAAGCGGTGAGTCGCGTACATCCTCCTATTGACCTCGAACAAGCGCGTAAACAACGCCAAAACATTGAATGGCCCTTCGAGCGAAAAGCCCGGTGTCGGCTTCGTCCTTGTCTGTAGCAGGGGAACGGCACCTAAATTCCCATTGGCTGCAACGCGTCACGTGACTCCACAGCGCGTGCTTTAGGAATGGAACACGAAAACAAGGAGGAGGAGAAGGAGGACTGTTATTGGGTTGGGGGGAGGGAGTATAACGCCTGTATGCGCCCCCACCCCCATCCAGGCACCCTGGAGGATGGCTAGATGGAACAATTTTTAGAGAGTTTAAAAAGGAGGAGAAGCAGAGGAGAAGGCTCTAGCAACGCTACCTAGCGGTGGCGGTGGCGTTGTCTGGCTCTGGGCCCATGTGAAGAGAAGCGCCGATGGGGAGAAAATGAGGCTGGGTGGTAACCTCAAAGACAAAAGCCTAGATGTGTGTCTCGGAGGAGGTTGTAGACATGTAGAGCGATGTAGACAAGAATCGCACGCGAGCGTGGCGCCACCTGCCGGGGCCCACTAAAATTTCCGGGATCATAAAACTGTGCGCCAAACCTTCAGCGTATGGAAAAAATCACACACAAAAAAAAAAACTCAGGAAACCTTGCACTCGCGCGCAAGACTTGCATGGCGGAGTTTTTGCAGGTGATAATTGCCGGAAACACAGTTAAGTTTCAGTATCATTATTTATTTGCATGGTTGCGGGGCTAGTAATCGTCGTCATATGTATTAAAGAGGTCGTCGCTTTTTTCGCGGCGGTTGGTGGATGCAGTCGTCCTCACCATTATAGACTTTCATCAGCTCTTCGTCATCGACTCGAGGCAGCGGTGGCGGGATGTGCAAGTCGTCTCGGGAAGGACTGGCACACATGTCCATAATGGCTTCTAGAGAATGCGGCGGCCGCGGTAACCTCTCCCAAGCAGGGTGTCTTTTCGTCTTTAGCATTAGTGCTGGAGTGTTTTTACATGTGGCGTAGCGCTTGACAACAGCGCTGGAGGTTTGTTTCTTTTTTTTTTTTTGCTAAAGCCACTGCGTGAGCCGGGGACGCTCGGCGGTCGCCGCGAGGCACGGGTTAGCGAGCGCTCGGCATTTTCCTAGTATTTTTTCCTGTAACGGTGAACTTACGGCCAGTAACAACAACTCCGCTGTTAAAAAAGTAAAAAAAAAAATTTGCCGCGTATCTGCTTCTTTCTTCGTAAATGTTGACAAAAGACAATAGTATTTGTCAAAATTTGTCACGTAAATGCCTCTCTTTGTTTTCCCGCTCACCTCTCATGTTGTCCCTCTTGTGTCGTGCTCCTCCCAAGGTAAACACGCTAAAGGTTTGGTCAAGCCAATTTAAATTTACCGCGTTCCACTGCTCCAGGCCGGGTGTCTCGATGCCAGCGCTGCCGTACGGCGGAGACGCGCGTGAATCGAGGCTCTCTACTTCAACGTTAATAAAACTGTGTTGCCCTACTGTACGTGCGTTCCAAGCAGAACGTAGGAACCTATCTTGTGGAACCTTTCGTAACCATCGCCGGTTGATTTTTTAAAATGGCGCCAGAAGCTATCGCGGCGTGGGCGACAGCAGGTGACAGTGGGATTTTTTTTTTTTTTTTTGCGGTATATGTAGTATTTCATTCCGCAAAAAATAAGCATCTATGAATTTTCAATGAAGGAACACTATATATCCCTCGTGTAGTAATTTTCTGTCTTATATTTGCGTAACGTCTTGTTCTTGTTCAACAATGCTGACAAGTATGAACATATAAACCGGACTTAGACGTTTAGATTTCGCTGTGTGTATATAAGAATATTACCAGAGTCCTCCGATGCCTTGAAAGCATTGAAGGACTCTGCTATTACGCAGACTTCGTTTCACTGTGGCCGGGTGGCTGAATCACGTCACAGACAGACAGACAAACAGACATACAGACACACCAAAATTTCTGGGCTTGTGTAGCCCAAGAAAGACTATCGTCTGTAAAAGTCCTAGGACGCTCATATATTAATATGACAGCTTGATGATGATGATGATTGCTATTGGTTTCCCCTTTGTATCGGGTGATGACGTGTCATCTTACCAAAAAGGACTAATATACGTATGTTTTGAACTCGTGGTTTAATACTAGCGCTGCTTAGGGCAGACACAATTTATATTTGCACAAAACTGTCTTCCTAGCAAGGCATTTGCGTTTAGAGGTGAATACGACTTTAAAGACATCACTGTAAGCTTGGGCTTTGTAAGATGGTTTAGCCGCATTGAACGTTGCACAGTGAAGCACGTCCATTTTCGGAGGGAGTATCATTACTGAAAGTCGCTCTAACTCTTTTTTCATTGAATCTGACAATTCATTGAATTTGACAATTAGCCGCTAGGGCGACTCTAACGTTACTCTGAATTTTACTTACTTTTCAAGATAACTTTTCATAGTTCACACTGAAATTGTTAATATTCTTGAATTTTCGTCTGTTGTCAATACACAGGCTTCGCCTACGAGAGGAAAACGGACAGTCTCATGTTTGTTCACTGGAATAAAACCATAGTTCGTCAAAGTTGCATTCAGGTAATTAACCAGGAAGTGTGCTCAATCGCAAATGACGAACAAACATGTTTTGCTCCGAACAGCCCTTGGACTACGAACCTGTTAAAGCATATTGCCGCTCACGTTGAGACTCGGCACCCCAGCTTTGCTGGTCATCCTTCTTCACAGAGCGGAAGGTCACTGAATTTTTTAAATGCAGAGCATTTGTATAACTCACGATGTTACCCGTGCGTCGGCGTCCGCAGCAGCCAGCCTCCCCCTACACTATAAAAAGAAATAACAGTTACCGGCGCTGGTTTCGATCCCACGACCCTGCGGGCGGAACGCAAGGTACATGGTGCTCTACCCACTGCGCTACAAAACCGAGACAGAATCAAAGGCTACGAACGCGCCTTATATCCTTGACTCATTCAAACTACGTCAAGAAGCTGCTGATGCAACGCATTCACTACCTGCGGGCGGAACGCGAGGTACATGGTGCTCTTCCCACTGCGCCACAAAACCGACACAGAATGAAAGGCTACGAACGCGCCTTATATCCTTGACTCATTCAAACGTTGGCGACTCAGCGGCGTGCTAGCGGCGTGATAGCTGCGTGGTGTACACGTGATAGCACCAACTCCCCAAACACTAAACGTTAACGCAATACACCCACCCCTATGCGACGCATTTACTCGAGTCCCCCTGGCGGGGAGATGGGCCCATTTTTTCTTTAGGCACCTGCAATTGGTAGGCTGAGAACCCAATCATATATATAACTTGCATTGCTTTTTGAAATCAAAATTTGGGTGTTCAAAGCACCTGAGCTACACCTAGGCTATGTGGCGCTGTAGTAGAGGACTCCCGAACAATTTCGGAAATCTGGGTACCTTAATTTGCACCAAAATCTCGCTCCATGTGCTTTTAATCTTAATCTGAAGAGCACCCTTTCCGTCAGGGATCGAACCCTAGTCCTGGGACTCAGCAGCACAACGCCTTACTGAGCCACACACATTGCTGTTCCACCTGATAGCTTGATATTATCGACCGCTGCGGTTGGGCAGGGACATTGCAACATAAGAGCGCACAATGATCAGTAGAATTCGGAGAGTATCATCACAGAGATATATTCCCATCTTTGATGAGGCAACACGTCATCCCCCCCCCCCTCTTCCAAACAAAAGGGATACCACAAACAAGCAATCGCTCATTGTAGCTCCGCGAGTTCAATTTCTGGCTGCGGAGGTTGTATGCCTGTTTGAGGTGTAATGTAAACAAGAAATGGCCGCGTATCTGCTCGTTTCGTTGCAAATGTCGACGAAAGACGAAAGTCTACTGGCGCCCCTGCGAAGTAAAGACCTTCCTTCGCTTTCCCGGTCAGCTCTAATGGTATTCCTCTCCCGTCTCCTTCCTCCCAGGTTAACACGCTATAGGTGGGCTCAAGTCCATTTAAATTTACCGCGTTCCACTGTTCCAAGTCGGCTGCCTCGATGCCAGCGCTTCCGTACGGCGGAGACGCGCGTGAATCGAGGCACCGTACTACAACGTTTATAGGACAACGTTGCCCTACTCCACGAGCGTTCCAAGCGGAACGTGGAACCTCTCTAGTGGAACCTTTCGTTGCTGTTGCCGTTCGACTTCTTAAACTTCTAACAGAAGCTATATTGGCGCAGGCAAGAGCAGGCGACATATTCTGCAGTTGATGTACAATTTCATTTGCTATGGCAAAAACCATGCAGCCATGAACTTTTTACTGAAGGAACACTGCGAATATCACTTTTTTGTTGATTTTCTGCCTCACATTTTTGCAATGTTTTGTTCTCGTTCAACAATGTTTGCAAGTATGAATATTGCCACCGGACGTAGACGTTTAGATTTTGCTGTGGCTATACTATACGACTATAGCGCAGATTCAGTTTCACTTTGGCCGGGTGGCTGAATCGAGTCAGAGACAGACAGACAGACAGACAGACAGACAGACAGACAGACAGACAGACAGACAGACAGACAGACAGACAGACAGACAGACCAAAATTTCTGCGTTTAAGTAGCCCAAGAAAGACTATTGTCCTAAAAAAGGATGTTGAAACTCCACAGTGGGACTTCGTCATGATTAAGGCTAACATGACAGCAGTACCGTTCGTTCACGTAGGAAGTGGTGCCTTTTGTGTCTGTCTATCTCCAGTACAGGGCGAGTTATTGTAAAGGTGTGGTAGACAATGAGGTCTGCAGGCCCACTAGAGGAACAGCGCTTATAAAGAAAGCACATGACAGATGAACAAAATGAAGCATGGACGAAGTAAAGCTCGTGCAATCGTTTAGGCTTTACAAGCATAACTTAGACGTTGTAACAGCACAAAAAAGACCACGAGCAACGAAGAGAGCAGACGAAACGAACGCTAAACTTTAACTGGTTTATTACATGAGACAATATACACATGCGCAGAAAAACGACGCGTGCGGCTTAAAATGATTCGTCAACTAATCTATTTCTTTACTCGTCAGGGCCAAGGAGGGGGTGCTGACGCACTTATCGCCGTCGCGAAGAATGCGTGTCTTATATGTCTTGGGGTGGGTATATTATTTCCTGTAATAAGGTAGTTGAGCATAATTAGGAGACGACAGCGCAGTTGGAACACGGACTCAAAGGAAGATATATAGACACACCCGAACCCAGCGCTCGTGTTTGTCTATATCTCTTTCTTTGTGTCCGTGTTCCAGCTGCGCTGTCGTCTCCTAATTATGCTCAACCAACAAACCCAAATAGCCACTTAAGGTAGTTGAGTTCCAGTGTTCGCCCTGTATGTTCTCCTCGTCCTTTTAACAGCGGAGCTGTTGTAGGGCTAGCCTGTTTGTCAGTCCGCTGAAGGTCATGCGTCACGCAGGGGTAAGAGCAGGTTTCCAGAACCTCTGGGGGTCTGTATCGGTGTGTCTGGGTCTGTCTTGTGTTCCGCCGTGACACAACTACCCCCTGTATCGGTGGGTTCGGAACCACCGCGCTGGTGGTTTCCACACCCACCGATAGATGGCTCAGTGTTCTCGCAGGGTCGAGTTCCCTCTTCCTCTCGTTAGCCTCCAACCGCTGACGTTCAGCTGCCAATTCCTTTGCCTGAACCATACACTTTGCGTTGCGACGGCGCTGCCGTTCTTGGGCCAGCGCCCGTTGACGTTTAACCGACACAGGAGAACCACAGCACCGCTGTTTTAATAGATTTCACCCTGGGTGGAACTGGGTGTAGTTTCTTGTCTTCCTTTTTGAGTTGGTACGTGCCGTAGTTAGGCAAACATGAACTAGCCCAACTGTCTTTCTTAAATGCTCTACAAGCTAACTGATGTCCGCATTACTGAGCGGCAGCTTGGCCTCAGACGTACTTTCCTACTCGTTGGTGCACACCTTAATTGCATTAGCAGTATCAGGACATTGCGTAAAGAACACGTGGCTAATGAAGAAGGGAGTTGAACTCCGCGCAGCAGTGTAAACGTTGAGCTGTTTTATTATTGATAACATTTTTCCGTTTAAAGACCAGGGCAAACGTTTCGGTTTCTTCTTTCCAGAGTACTGGGCGACGACGAGAAGCGACCCTTTATGGAGGAAGCCGAGCGGCTCCGGTGCAAGCACAAGAAGGACCACCCGGACTACAAGTACCAACCAAGGCGGAGGAAGCCCCTCAAGGGATTCGAACCGCCAACCTCGCACCCGCAGCCGGGAGGAGGACACCAGCAGAGGACATCCTCTTCCAAGGGGCGCTCGTCGTCATCCGCTTCGCAGGGTTCCTCCAGGTATATCCTACAAGCTCGTCAGACGTACACGCGTGTTAACACGGTTCATTACGGCAGTGTGAGATCTGGATACCAAGAAGAAGCGAAGTAAACAAACCTGTAATGCTGTGCATTTATTTTGAATGATAAAAGACGCCCGTTGATTGATTCATTGATTGCTTGGTGCATACCCCACCACGTATCGAGCTGATAAAACGTTTCCCCATACCATTCTGAAAATGTGCATATGTCCCTTTACCAGACTTAAAATCACGTGTGAGCAACTACTGATACGCGCTGGCTTAGGCCGAACATTTCGCTTTTATTTTTACGACGTGAACTGGTAACCGCAGCTTGACGAATAACGAGTACGTTTTTTTAATGGGCACCAGTTGACCACGACAGACTTCAAAGCGGGACGTTATGGCGCAAAGTCCCGCTCAGGCTTAGCGTTAGGTAACCTCCAAGTTCAGCCTTATGGCCTGCCAAGGGACGGTATATAGGTTGTACGTCGAGACGTGGTTACCGGCTGACGATGTTAGAGACTGAAGAGGGACGTTAGGTCTAATATAGGCCGTCACCATATCGGCATTCCCTTCCTCTCCACTACGCATCAACCTTTACGCAAGAGATTTGTGAAGTGGAAAATACGGGAGGCGTCATACCCACAGAAAGAGTTATTGCGAAATGTAATGGTAGTAATCCTCAAACAGAGAACTAGTCCCCATTGAGAGGAGGAAAAAGCCTGCAGAGTGACGCATGTATCTCGTAGACGTGACACATAGTTTTGCAGTAAACATCGAACCCTGGGGATGTTGGCGAACCAACGCGGGCATTTCCGAACTCGGAGATAAATGTGTATCTGAAACAGTGCGATGGGCTTCTGCGTAATCTAGCCAGCGTATTCTAGCTTGTTGTGTCTCCTTAGCCTCACGGGGAGTTTGCAGAGAGTGAATAACGGAAAAACGGTGGAAGGGACAAGTTAACGGGTACCTCCATCACCCCTTTTAGGTCCCTTCATTCAATCTGTCAACCGGATGCGATCAAAGAAATGTAAGTTACATGTTCACAGCCACCCAGACGTAAGGAACCACTGTTCCTAATCTACCTGTCACTCCGCATCATGAACTTTGCGCTCCAGGTCAGCCGCATCTCATCACTTAATATCTATACGGAGCCATCTTTTGAATGGATAGGATTTACAAATTGGCCCACGCATGGCCGTTTCCTCTGGACACGCTGGTATAGTGCGCGTCTGCGAATGCGTTTTCGCATATTCGCTGATGGCGTCGCAAATGGTACCAGCGCCGATTTTGAAACAGCCTGCGTACGCCCGCATTTTAAACTGCTCGCACTGGCTACATTAAAACAAGGCGCGCGCGCGCGCACACACACACGCACACACACACACCACACACACACACACACACACACACACACACACACACACACACACACACACACACGCACACACACACGCACACACGCCCCAGAGAGAGAAAAGAGAGAGAGAGGAGAATGCACATCTTTTATTGAGAGCTCATTGGGGCAGGATGGTGAGAGCACCGGCCCTGCGGGGGACGTCCGCTCAAGGTCTGAATGTAAAGTAATCCCCGCCCTTGCACAATGTTCCCATTTAATCCTTCGTAATATGTCCGCCTAGCCGATTAAGCGATGGTAAAAGCGAATGAATCCAACCCTGTTCTTTTGTAGCAAAGAAAAGAACCCCATTGTGCACGATAATGTGTTTTGTGGAATAGGAACATGACCAGATCGCGACCACTGACGAAAACTGTTACAAGAAATCGTTTACTCAACGTAGGCATCAAGGTGTTATTCGTGTCCCTGGGAGTGTCCAGCTTATGTGTGGACAACACAAACGCCCGCTACAGTGCGTTTCTTGTTTTCGCCTTCCATCATGACGTAACAGGGCGAGCCAACAGTCGCAGCAAGCCCAGCAGCAGTCCCAGCGTGCGGCGGCGGCGGCGGCCTCTTCGGACAGCGGCCCGACGTCCGCGGACCTGTGCGCGGGCCCGTCGCTCTCCGACCAGCAGCAGCAGCAACAGCAGCACCACCAGCAACAACCGCACGAGATGCTATGCGGAGGACTACAGCCGGTCATGCTCAACTCCGCCCCGTGTCCACCGGCCACGTCACCTTACAACCGAGGTAACCTAAAAGGGCCACGAACACACAACTTTGCTCAGTTTGCAAGAACTGGCCTTTGGTAACTCACTTAGCTCCGTTCCGGGCGCGAATGACGTTTTCTTAACCCAAAAAAGCAATAAATAGTGAAAAAAGCACTGACGATTACCATACTCCCTAATGCAAAATTTGTGCGCAGCGCAACCTGTAGTCTTCTCGGTCACGGCCCAGAGCTGCTGCGTCTCAGGAAGTGATCGCGTGATGAGCGAATGCATGGCGGCGCGCGCTACTCTGCCGTTATCTCGCAGAGCGTCGCCGCCACCGAGCATGTTGTTGCAAATCGTGTCTGAACCTCCCGCGCAAATGTCACGTGGTTCAGATGAGCCACGAACGAAGGAAGAGCACCTGGCGAAAGTGTGAGAGGGAGGGTGCTCCTAAGTGGCGACGCATGGCGAATGTGGGAGGTAGAGATAGTGAGGGAGAGGACGCCGAAGCAGCGCGTGCAGCCCTGACCTCACATTTTCGCCATACACTCCTCCTCCGTTTTCTTTCTGGCTTCCTTGTCTCGTTCGCTCGCTCGGTTACGCGGACATCGCCGCTGCCGCCGCCGCCAAACCACGGTACTGGGCGCCGAAGTGGTGCGCACCAAAACGATCAAATTTCGAGCTACAGTGAGGTAATACAGGCAGGAGTGACGTAGTAAGGGCCAGCACTGAAAACGTATTTGTCATTGGGTTAACGGCACTTTAGCGTTCACGCGATACGATCAAACGGAAATAGAGGCCCTGCTACAATCGCCCAGTCATGCTTCCTGGCAGTGGCTTACTTTGGCGGCCGCCATCGCACAAGCAAGATTCTGAAACGTCATGGAGAAATCGTCAGAAAGTGAATGTGAAGTGGCCACTGCTTCGCATGTTTTCCTTAATATCTCCGTTACTTGTTCGAACTTTGCGATAAAACTGGTATTACTGTTGTATGGGCATAGAAGTCTTTCTAATGAACCGAACTTGCAGTTGGTCTTTTCAAAGGCACTATAAATTGGCACCGTAGTCGTCAATGCGCCTTGATTGCGACGAATCTTCGTGTGTGTGTGTGTTCGTGTGTGTGCGCGTGCGCGTGCGCGCGTGCGTGTGTACGAAGGTGCTGCCGCCCGTAGGGATGTCTCGCCAACTTCTCTCCCCCTTGTGCAGGTCAGTGCGCGTCCCCTCCGACGCCACCCACGACGCCACAGCACGTGGCTGTGGCCGCCACGGGCCGCTTCCTGGGAGCCTCGGCCACCCTCGCCCACGACACCCTCAGCTCGGTGGCCCAGGCCGGGGGACTCGACTGCGCGCCTCAGCTTAGAGGTGGGTGGCCGTGCATGCCGCGTGCTCGGGAGCATTGGAACAGCTAGGGTTGTCCCGGTGGCGGCATCCTGGTCATTCTGTTTTACCGCAAAATACGACCCATGCCGGGATCCAAGAGGACTTGTTGTTGGGCGAGCTGGTGCATATTCTGGAAAGGTGTAAACCGCGCTTAGAAATAAGACGCCACACAGAGAGAAGTACACAAGGACTGCGCTTGTCCTTGTGTACCTCTCTGCAGTTTACGCAATCCAAGTAATAACTCGTCCGTGCGTGCACACGTCATGACTAATCGCCACCGTGGCCCACTTGTGGCGTTAACATGATAAGTTCTGTCATCATATTAATTAATTGTGTCATTATCACTCGTCATGAGAGGAAGTGGCAGGTCATCCCACACTTCGCGTTAGCAACAGGGTCACTAACATGAGGAGAAGTCGTCCTCGGCAGAGGCGGGTGGTTAAAGGGACAGACAACCCATTTTTGTGGAATATATGCTCTATATCCCAAAATAAAGGGCATCACTTAAAACTTTTTCAACCTATGCGTTTTTCCTGAGTGGGTCCTAGAGCGATTGAAAGCAGAATTTTTAGATCTACCAGCCTTACGTATGCTGCCAAAACGAATGCTGGATAAAAGGCAGGTGTGTTAAAAACTTGTCCCCAGCTAAAACCATGATAAAATGCAGCCTTTCTTATTTTTTACGTGGTTTTTAAACGGTGCATTGAAACCAACGGAGCTGTTTGTGTATACGTACGGTAGTGCCACGTTTAGACATTACAAGGCGCCATCTTTCAGGCTTCAGAAAGTTTGAGTAAGATTATTTCCTCCAATTTATTCAGAAATTCCTTGTGGTTGTCTCCCTGTATTGAACGGTGGCTTTAACGTGAGCTAGAGGACATGCACTGCACAAAAAGCGGTTCTCTGTCCCTTTAAAAGCAGTGGAGTAGACATGACGCACCACTGCCCATCTTAACAAGTTCCAGTTATGAAACAGTGCACCATTAAAGGCCTGCATGGTGCTAAGCTTCCCCACGTGAACACCGGGTATAGGCGTCCTTCCAAATTCTTTTTCGATGCGCAAGGGCGTACAAGGTGCCAGAAGAATTTGTGCTGACTTGCCACTGGCCAAACGAGTTCCTGGGCAAAATTTTTTCGTCTCTTAGCCCGCATTTCACGGACAGTTTGGGTCAGAAAAACACGTTCTTGGAGAAGTTGGAACTCAGCTAAATAAGGCATAACAGCGAGAAACGTAGACGAAAACGTGCGAGACACACGGGACAGGCGCTTGAACTCTGCGTCTTGTAAATTTCCGCCGACATCTCGCGCTGTTATGTCTTGTTTGGCAGGTCTGGGTGCCTTCAAAACAGATTCGTTTTAACAGCAGCGCTGTTTAAGCTTTCAGTTCCACTGTCGAGCGTTACCGGAAAAGATACCACGAAAAATACCAAGCGCACGGGATCATGCGCCTCGGGAGGAGCGCCCGGTGCCGGCCAGCTAGGCTTGCACGTGCGCTTGCGCCATGTGAGGAGCTCGTAAAAAATACGAAGAGAAAAGGCAGAGCGGCGCCTCGGGAGGAGCGCCCGGCATCGGCCAGCTCAACCCGGTTCACTTTGGGAGTGATGTGAAAGCCTGCGGACAAAACGATCCGGGCCTGGCAGGCATGCAGAACTTTCAGCGGCAAGTTCGGAAATCCATGTGAAGTACAACACCGGGTCACCGGCGAAGGAAGAGGGGCCGCCAGCTCTGCTGTTTCTCAAGTCTTGCACAACTATATATATAGTGCAGGCTGTGGCAATTTTTAATGCGTAGAATTCTTTCCCGAGTACCCCCACAGCCAGTACAGTGTAACACCCCGCATTTCCACAAAAATGCAAAATTGGCGGAAGTAACACCTTTCTGTAATAGCGTAAATGAAGATAATTGGTCGGACAAAATTTAGAAATCCAAAAAATTTGTCTGCAAAGAACACACACTTTAGACAAGCGGTACGCATCAGTGGACAATTCTCTGAATTTCTGCAAATTTTTGTTCCCGAACTTGAAGTCCCTCTTCTGTCATTTCAAGTGATTAAAGATATATCCCATGCTCAGAGTTGTTGTATTCGGCTAGCGCTCATTCGCTACCCGTGCGACGACACGCGCAGGCCACGAGGCGAGCGCAACCAGCCGGTCCCTGGCCACGTGCAAGTACGGCGGAGGCGGTGTGGACGCCACGGGAACGGCGGCGCAGGCGTCCGCCCACGCCGTCGCCATGACCACGGTCGATTCCTACGTCCACCTGGGTCTCAACGCCGCCGGTGGGGGACAGTACGGACCCTGCCCCGGGCCCTGGAACGCGCACAGGTGGGTTACCACCGTTGATTGGCGCCTTCATCGTGGGAGCATGTACACAGTGTCACTGTGCCGTGCGTGCCAACGTTACTAGTTGATGCGTGCGCCGTCTTAACTGCACAATCGACAGAATGACCTAACTGCGCATGCGCAGTACAGTCCAGAACATGCCAAGATGCTGCCATGATCCAGAATTTACCTTACCCGAGAACTTGTAGAGTGTCCTGAGTGCTGGAGCGTCACTGGTACACTTGGCATAGGTTCTAATGAATGCGTATCTGTCCCCACCCCCCTGATTTTGGGAGTAAACTAAACACCTCTGTAGGAGTAAACTAAACACCCTGTATAAAGAACAGGGTCACGACTCCATCTTTTATTCTAGAGTGACTTGAGAAGCAACGTTCATTCATGGGGAGCCTCCGATCACAATACAGCTTCTTGTAGCACTCCTACTCATCCTCCTTGGTCCGACGGAAAGGAAAGCAACCCCCATCCCATTTTTACTCCGCAAATCTTCTTTACACCTTTCTTCACCAAAGACCTTCGCAATGCTTCCACCATATCTCAGAGATATTTTAACGCCTGCAATGTTTTTTGTTCCTTCCCGCTGTAACATCTCTGCTAACGGTGCACAGAACACTCACGCGTAGCCACTCAGAAATTGCAATAAGGGTTTTGCTAAAACAATTTCCATCTCAAAATTTTAGAGCTGTTTTGAGACGTTTCGTGCATATACACAGTGGCTGAGGTCTGTTTGCGATCCCCGTGGGTCCCATTCTCCCCTAATCTAGAGATCAGGGACGTTAGTTCAACTAATCGAAAAGCTCAGATTCATGCTTCTGTTTTGATGCGTAAGCATTCTATGCGGACTCGACAAGGAAACCTGTGTGTCTTTCTGTAACGCTTGATTTGCCTCAACTCTGCCGCATACGAAAATGCTATTAATAAAAAGCGTCAGGGTCTTCGTATTTTCCTATAAGACCGCTTGCAGTGCCCTTGTAAGGGTGTGTTCTAGCAATGCAGTTGTGTTCTGAGGAAGCCGCCTTCAAAGGGGCCATGAAGACCAAACCCAACTTGATTTATTTTGAAAGAACTTAGCCTTTGTTAACTCACTCAGCCCCATTCCAGATACGAAAACTGTTTTTTAAACGAAAACGAAAAAGAGGCACGAAATATCGAAAAACTTTCCAATTTCGCGCTGCAGTGACGTCATTTGAGCAGGAGTGACGTAACATGGGCATGAACTAAACACACAGTTATCAGTGTGTTAACTGACCGTTAGCATTCAAGTGATGCCATGAAATGAAACTAGCTAGCTAGACGCCCCACTACAATTGCTCAGTCATGTGTCTTGGTGGTGTCCTAGGTGGGTGGCGGCCAATCGCACAAACAGGATTCCGTGACGTCATAGAGAAGTTCCAGGAAATGATTGTGGAGTCGCCACTGCTGCGCCTGCTTCCCTTGGTATTACCGCGAGTGCATCTAGGCCTTCGAGACTTAGCCGCTATTCCCCGTGTGGGTGTGTGCCATAGAATGTAGCATGGTGTAAAAACTGACCGTGTGATCTGTTTAGCATCCTTACTAGGACCACGGCCTGAAGCGGGTCTTCAAAATAAGGTTGTTCGTTCGTTGAATGTGTTTTTTACCTCGACAGGAATAGCGTCAAAGTATTAGGCTGCGTATTAGCTTTTTACCGTGAATCCGTGAACCCTGGAAGACATTTTAGAGACAGCTATGAGAACTCACGAAAATTGTCATGAACAGTTGATTTGTACGCCCGGGTCTATGACCCTTTATAGGTGAAATGGAGTAGCCGGGCGCACATTCGCTTCCAACCTCTCCAATCAACAAATCAGTTAAACCAAGACAATGGCGAAGACGCGCGCGTGCTTGTGCTTCGGTCGCCATATTGACCACACCTCCTGGTCTGCCTCAGCCTGACCTCGTCAGTTAGGCGTATCGCCTAATAAAGTCCTTCCTCTGTGGAGGCAACTTGCGTCTCTATTTGACCTGACGCAACAATATATCCGTTATTTGTTTGAAGTTTGCAGTGTAATTGGTATCGCTGTTATCGGGGACAGAACGGTCTTTCTAATGAGCCAAACTTGTATGTGGTCTTCATGGCCTTTTAAAGAGGTTCCGTCTATACCGTTTTATATGGATCGCGGGTGTCTGGCGGAGGTATATATAAAGGTTCTAGGGCCTGCATACTTTGAGTCATACGTTTGTGTATAGGAGTGAGACTACTTTAAAGAGGCTCGCTGTGTAGCAAAGCGGTGTATGCTAATGCATTATCTCAACAATGCGTGCGGGTTATTCCCATGCGTGCGGGTTTCATCATTGTTTCATCAACAATGCGTGCGGGTCATTCCCATGTCCTGCACAGTATAATATATATCTCGTCTCGAGCTTTGTATGTTAAATGAAGCAAACCCTCGTTATGTCAAAGTCCTCGCGAGAGAAAACTGTCATCGTTATAAGCGGTATTTCGTTAAGAAACTGGGTTTTGTGCTCTGTGCACTGCAGTGGAAACCGTGAAAACTTCGAGTGCAGCGAGAATCTGAATAAAGCGATTTCACCCCAACCAGGGTAAAAGGGACACTCAAAGCAAAATGCAGGTTGTACTAAATCAATTGATAAGCTCACCGAGTACGCGAATGTACAACTCTTACGCGTATCTTTCCAAAAATAAGATAGAAAGCAGCGGAAACGTGAAGGCAGGTGCCACCGCGGGCATTGGAAGATCAATACTGCGGGCCCGAATGGCGCAGATTTGGGGAAGTTTACCGCCAATCAGGGTAAAGTGGAACAAGCATAAAACTTGCACATGTAAATTTTAAGCACATCAAAAATTTCACTCTAAAAATTTAAACCGCGTATAGTCCTAAAAAAAAAACGAATACAAGTGAAGTGGTCAGGTGAAACCGTGGGACATAAAAACGCGTTCAAGTTAGACCGGAAGTAAGCAAAATTGCGAGACAAATATTTCCCTAATACGCCTTCAGAAGGTCATAAAAATGTTACTGGAAGTTCTTGTAGTGTCGTGTTTGAACGTCGAAAAGCAAAAAGAAAGCTAGAAACAATATCATGGGAGCCCAGTCGATAGATCACGCTGCGACCCCAAAAGCCAACGAGTTCGTTTCGGTTTCAGTGCAATACTCGGCCAGATAATTGTGCGACCCTTCTACAGCACCTTCTACAGACTCTCTGCGTGCTCTTTCTGCGTTAAGAAATACGAGAACGCTTATTTTCGCTATGGTCAGTCTTCTCAAGCGTACGTCTTCCCTGGCTGCCTCTGAATGCGTTACTCGTACGCCCTTAGGGCCGCGGTATCGCTTTGCGAGGAGGAATGTGGGAGCTACGCACGAATGGTTGGTTCGGCTCCAACATGCGCGCGGGCTTTTTTAATCCCCCTCGCGAGGGGCACGATCAAATGCAGAGCATTTCCGGAGGGAGCCAAAGTATTATCGTTACGTTAATGTTGTTGCACTTGTGGTAACTGCTGACGTGAGAGCGCTCGTCAGCAGTAATTGAATGAGTCAAGGATATAAGGCGCGTTCGTAGCCCCTTCTGTGTCGCTTTGTGGCGCAGTGGGTAGAGCACCATGTACATTGCGTTCCGCCCGCAGGTCGAGGGATCGAAACCAGGCGCCCGAATGGTTTTTACACTTAGGGCAGGGATGCTTGCGACGACTACTGGGCCTACGGACGTCAACGCGGGTGACTCGTGAGTTACTGAAATGCTCTGCATTTAAAAGGTCAATATGCTTTTCCTGAACAAAGCGTCAAAACTGATCACGGAGTCCGTGAAGAAACATTTTGCTTAGTGGTACGGAGCTACAAGGACGTGGAAGTTTGGGAAAGCACACATGATTTGATTGAAACTAACCAAGCCGGTGGGTGCAACGTTTTATTCGGTTGTTTCTATACCGCTACACATCAAACCGCTTCCTCAATTGCTACCGGCTTGTCGTGACGCAAACAGCGGCTGAAGTTTGCGTGCGGCCGCTGTTTGCGTCATGTAATCGCTATGAGGGAAATGAAGTGAAATGCGTAGTTTGATTTTTCAGCAACGACGGCATCTTTCGGCACCGAACTAACGCTAAAATGGCTGTAGAGAAGGTCAAAATTTCGTTGGAAACTAAGTTACAGGTTCACTCCCGTGTTCCTTTAACTTTCAACCTTAGTCTCAATTGTCGGGCTTCCCGCAGGTTCGCCGATCAGTTCGGCCAGGACCGGTTCCGGATGGGCGGTTGCTTCGGCCGCGAAGACCACCCTCTGGACGGCACCGCGGGGCCCATGGGCGCTGCCGGCGTGGACCGCACGCATCACCCAGCAAACATCCGGGCGCCATGGGGACCCAACGCCGGCGTGGTGGACCACCACCACCTGTACAGGAACCACAACTACGGCACGGCGGCCGCTGCCGCCGCGGCGGCCGACTTCCGGCGGTCGGCGCCTGCAGGCTTCGTGGACGCCGACGGCTACTGTTCAACGCGAGGGGTCCTGGGAGTCCAGAACTGTCCCGTCTTCACGCACGTCGTCCAGACAACCGCCCAGGACCAGGGACTGTTCGGAGCGGACGGTCGGACTCAAATGATGGACGCCTCGTCCGGTGCCTGCGCCTACGGAACCGCTCAGGCATTGGCCGGACATTTCCTGTCGCCACGGTAGCGTGAAAGGACTGTTGAATGGTTACGCGTAAAACCAATGTGCGACTCAAGTGGGACGTTGTGGGGAGAAACACACATTTGAACGCTCACCTCGACGGCGACCGGAGGTTCAGGAATGTCGAGAAAGCGTCTTCCGGCACGACTCCGATTCTGGGTGGAGAATGGCTTGTCCGAGTGCCTTCTAAAGGATCCGAGTGTGTACATACTGTGCGCCACAACGCACGGGTCAACTTTACGCCCGCCGTTCTCAGGACAAGTCGACAGTGCGGTGTTGGAGAGACCAAAGTCGTCAGACTGGGAAATCGCGTGTTGAGTGGCTAGCTGTGCGCGTCGTTGATTTCGTGCGCGGAATCATCCGAGATGGGCCCGGTTCCTACCTGCATTTGGAACCTTGTGGACAATGGTGTTGTGTAAGCCGGATGTATGACGTCATGACACGGCCGTCCTGTGAACTATCATGCCCCGAATGACAATCTTTTGGGCGGTGGCTTCTGGCTGATGTCTGACGATTCTCCAGTAAGTTGTGCGACTGGAAGGCCCTTTGCCAGGCGGGAATAACAGCCGAGGAACGCTTAATGTTTGAGAAGGCTTTTGATCTGTAAATGTAAAAAAGCGTTCGCGAACGCATTTATATTCTAAGCGCAATGCGTCTGTACCGCATTTTTCTTGTTTTTCTTTTGGCGACTTTATGAACTGACGACAGTTGTGCGAATACAGCCAACCAACGTTGAATCTTGCATACTGGAACTACAGTGTAGAACACAGTACTGGTACGGATAGCGTGTGAATAGGCCATACATGAAATGCGATACAGTCTGGTCTTTTCTGTAGCCTCCATTGCAAAAGTAGACCGTCACAGGGCCATCCTTCCGATACATCCACGAGATTCGCAATGATGGCCATCCCAGAGCATAAACGAGATGTGGATCTATCTAAAGGGGCACCTTAAAGGGGGAGGGTGCAAGCACTATGGGTTTACCAGAGATGGTTTAAAATTTGCCTAGGGGAGAGGGGTGGTTACTATTACTCCCTTAGGTCCACTTATGGAACTGAAAGACATATGTGTGCGACTATGAAGGCCCATACTGTACTATGGCACGGTGAATGGCGACCGCAGCTGACATCCAGTGGGTCGTCTGTTGTGTGCTGAATTGATATACCAGCATGCGCACATGACGACCCGACTTGCAAGCAACGAATACATGTGCTGTGAAAGATCCCCCTACCCCAAATACTTCAGCGTCCGTATTGTCTCCGAATTCGCTCTCTGAATTAACAGGACGGACTTTTATGTCCTTCCGCAAGAGTGGGAATCTCACACGAAATCGGCGGAATTAAGTGATCTCACTAAAATCTAGCTAGGCTAAAAAATGTTCTTTCTCAATTAATTGACGTACGATAATACACTAAGTGGGCGTCAAGATGGCGTATATATTGTATAGCATATATGATATATAAATGAGGCCTCCTTTACTGCAATTTTTCAGCGGTAACTTTGTCATGCAATTTTCTAGCTAAATTTGTCCGTAGGCCCAACGGTCCTGATCACGTCAATACCTTAGGGTAAATCGCATTAAAAATTTCTTGCGCGACGGAAGTATACATTGTGCTCGATATGGGCACACTCTGGCTAAATTAAAGACGGTGACTATTATACATTCAGCAATAATTCGATCGCCAACATGCTCTGACGAAATCTACTTAGCATTGCGAACACGTTTTCCAAAATGTTGATAGCTTTCGTAAACGCGATGACTTCGATGTTTTGCCGTTGTCTCTATTATGTACCGAGCGCTTGAATTTCCGAAGCATTTGGAATGCTCCAAGTTTGTTAACGCCCATTGATTCGTACGCGGTTCTTTTGCGTTTTGTGTATGCGCGTTGTTCCGCCCGTTCAGTGCTACGAACGCCTGTGCACTCGTGGCGCGTCTGTCGAATACAAAATACTTTTTGCGAAACCTCGAGTGCGCTGTGCGGCTTGGAAAGCGACTCGGCTTCGGCTCTCAACGTCTGAGGAACGCTTAACGATGCCGGGTGATGTGGTCCGGTTCGTTACAACTTAATATGTTCGACGAGCCACGAGGTGCATTGGAAAGACGACCATATGTACCCGTTCCTACGAAGCCAAAGATTCAGTCGTCAGTGCTGTGTGTGTGTGTGTGGTTGGACTCCTCCGATGCCCCTGCCATTCTTGGATTTATAACACCAGCGATCTCTCTCAGCAAAGCGCGTCAAGCATCATCGCAGTTTATTAAATGTGTGGTGGATGCCTACTCCATGCGTGTGCATTTCTGTGTGATGTTCCACCCTGTAAGGCCTGAACGGTCCAGGTTAGAAGGTCATCATCATTATCATCATCATAACTATGCCCACTGCATGGGCAAAGGCCTGTTTCATAGATCTCCGATTATCCCGGCCCCCTGCAAACTGCGACCAATTTATCCTCGCAAACTTCTCGATCTCATCTGCCCATCTAACTTTCTGCCGCCCCCTGCCACGCTTGCCTTCTCTAGGGATAACAGGGTAACAGAGTGGATCCCTAGAGAAGGTTAGAAGGTATGTCACTGCAAAAAAAACACCGTCAATGTACGGGACAAGTGTGCCGCCGCAACAAATTACGGGAAATTCACGGGACGTGTTACGAATTACGGGACATTCACCAGAATACGTATCATGTTTCGCATCAAAGGTGCGCAGAACATATTTAATTTAGGGGGGCTGCAGAACATGGCCGTGTCATGCAACTACGGAACTTGTTCCGTTATTCAAACTACGGAAGATGTTCCGTGTCAGGAAGCTACAGAACACGGTTGTTTAACTGGATACGGAACATGCGCCAGAGTACCGAACGTGGTCGTATACCGTAACAACGAAACGTGGTTATTCAGGCCATGGAACGTGGTCGTAAAAGACCCCAGGACACGACAGATTCCGGCCGCGATGCGGGGTTGTAAAACTGTACGGGACATGGTTATAAAACTGTACGGGGTATCACAAAACTACAGAACGTGGCTGTTTTACCTGGCTGCAGAACGTACCCGTATGAAAGGACTACTGAATAGATCAGTTTGCGAGGGCTAGGAAATTGCTTTTTCACCCCAGCTCCAGAATTTGTACCGTACTGCAGTACTACAAAACGTCGTCCGTGTCGCACAAGTACAAGACAACGCTGCATCCTTGTACAAAACACAGCCGCCTGACAGGACTGTGGATTATTTTCCGTATCGCTGTACTACGATATCACATTTTAGCCCCGTTTACATTGACCGTACATGAGGGCTAGTTGAGTCGAAATAAACAGGTTTTTGGACCTCCCAAAAAAAAAAAAAACCCCCTATGGATATAAGCCGGACGGCTTGGATTCGGAGAGCCCGTCCGTGGGGAGTCCAGTAGACCAGGAGGCAGCGGGTCGGTCGACTTGTTCGTCGGGCTGAGTCGGCGGGCCGCGAGAAGCAGAATACCGTATTTGCGCGATTCTAACGCGTCCTCAATTGCGACGCGCGGGTAAGTTCCTGCAGGAAAATTCGTAAAAAACGTTTTTTGAGGCTGACCACGTATCTGGAAAAGCGAGGTTTTATTTGTCGTATGCAACTGTGGAAGCCAAAAATGAATTGTGCTTCATAAGATTGCTCATCCAGCTGCTGCTGGAAATAAAGTTATAGCGGGGAACATTGAAGCTGTTTACGATTTCAAGTGCCTTCATCTTCATAATTCTAGGCGTTGACGGGCTAATTGCAGCAGCACAAAAAATGTACAACAGCGGACCAAGGTAGGCGGCATGCCATTGAGGAATTAGTGCTCCGAAATTCACTGTTGACGGATTGTTATTGTTGGACTGAGTTGGAATTTGGGGGGATTTCGTGTCTATGACATTGCTGCTGCGCCGCTTTAAAGCCTATTTCGGTTTTGCGCCCGATTGTAACCAGCACACAAATTTTAAGGCTACCTTTCAGGGGAAAAAAAAAACGAATGCACGTTAGAATTGTGAAAATACGGTAGCTCCTTTTCCGGGAAACCTTCCGGTCTCCTCACCTCGATTCTTTGGACGGGGTTCATATAAACGCGGGAGGGGTCGAGGTAGCTGAACCCGCCAGTCGATCCGACCCCTTCTCGTCCGTGGTCCCTGGTATCCGGGGCTATTCTGTGCTACAGGAAACGTATGAAAGCCGTGCTGCATGATAAGGCAGCATGGCTAATTCCGGTTTTCCTGTTTTTGCTGTCCTCCTAATATTTGCTGTCCTCCTAATATTTCCTAATATTTCTTAACTTCCTAACTTCCTAAGGTTTCCTAATGCTGTCCTCCTAATATTTCACAGAACCTGTCCTCTCAGGTTCAGTGCTATAGCACTGAACCTGGTCACTTAGGAGGACAGCAAATTATTTTTCTTATCCCAGTACCATCGGTCCTCCGCTGTGCAGGTACATCACATAGTCTTGAACACTGGGAAAAAAAATTACAGCATGAGACATTTATGCATGAACTGTCATGGATACCGCGGCTGACTTTTTGGTGGCGTTTGTTGTAGTACACATGGCAATTTGCCTGATTTCTTTTGCTTTAATCATTGCACAAAGGCGTATTGTACACAATTTATGGTCTTATCAGCAGTGTTACATAAGACATCGAGCCTTCACATCAAGGATTTCGTACATGCCACCTAAAAGGACGACAATAGAAGCCCTTAGAGCTGGAAATGTTTCATGTCGCAATTTTTGCGTGGTCAGAAGCGCGTGTTGAAGTGAACCGAAAATGGTCAGCTTTCCTGCATGTGCATACATTAAGACGAAGATTAATAAATGCTGCAGTAAATAGAAAAAGGAAGAATTCGACTAACGCAAAAGTAAATTGAGAAATATCAAAGACTCTTTATTAAAATTGCAGCGTGCAAAAAACAAAAGACAAGAACAAACACGACCAGAAACTTGCGGTTGCATGCGTTGTGAACAATTTACAACGCAAACAGATTTCGATGCCACTCGAGGAACTTGCCGCAGTGAGATTATTTTCAGTAAACTGACAAGTTTCAATGAATGTCTGCAAATAGTAAACCAACCGATCTTCGCAGAAGCACATTTCACAAATATTTGGGCGATTTCGTGGGGGAACATTACCGGGTGGAAGCGTAGAAAAACTTCTGGCAGCAAAGTGGCAGCAATGTAAAATTGTTTCGCAAAAGATTGACTTTTTGAATACTCCTCTTGCACCTGCTCGTCGGCTCCTTGCCTCCTCACCACTTCCTCTCCCACTTCTTGGCCTAGCATTTTCCCCCTCTCCACTTTGGTGCGTCGAGTCTTGAGCGACGCTAGGCACGGATGGAACTCAAATTTAAAGTGCTCCGCTCTTAAAAAACACGCCTCAAACACTTCCGAGACACGCATTGTGGATGCTCGTTTAGACGTTTGAAGAAATGGTCGAAGCTAGATTTTGCATTTAACTACCAGCTAGCCGCTAGCGTCTCATTGAGCACTGGGTCGCGGGTTCCGTTCCCGGTGGCTGCTTTTCTGACAGAGGTGACAAACAAAAGCGCCCGTGCGTCGAGATTTCGGCAAGCATTATAGATTGTCAGGTGACGGTCGAAAAGATGCCTCAGCCCCCATGAGGACAGGCCTCGTACCCCAGGAGCAGACTCCTGAGTTGTGTCCGTTTAGTAATCTCTAATTTTGGATCGTTTCAAATGTGACGTAGTGGCGTTTGCGAAGCCTCTCATCATGACACGCACAGAAATCGACGTTCCGCCCTCGCTTAATCTTCATGCTGCATGCGTCAAATCCAGGTCGTCCGCTTTCAGCCGATCAAAGCTCGCTCGAAATCCATGGATGCATTGACACCGGCATGAAGTGAACGTGCAAAACTGAGAACTCCGCCCATGGTATATATATCTTCAGCGTGTAACACTCCGGTTTGAGCTTTCTGACCGGTATAGCACTTTGTGGTATCACAGCAAAGCGATTTCCCTTGCATAAAATCGCTTGACGCGGCCAGAAAGCACTTCCTGCTTAGCTCCATCAGTCAGGCTGCACGTGCAACCAAAGCTCTTTTGATTCTTTTCCGGAGCACAGGACTAGACAGAGTCTCGCGAAAAACTTATGTCTGTATGTGAGCTAGACTTTTGTGCGCAGCATCATCCGGCATCTTTTAATTCTTTAATTATTTCTTTTTCGTTGTTTTCCTATCATCTGACGTAGCAAACCAGGTGGCGGCTCGGCTAAACAACCGTTTTTTATTAAATTCTCTCTCTCTCTCTCTCTCTCTCTCTCTCTCTCTCTCTCTCTCTCTCTCTCTCTCTCTCTCTCTCTCTCTCTCTCTCTCTCTCTCTCACTCACTCAGAAGTTCCTTCACTCGTCTCAGCATTCTTGCACTGTAGACCTAGAATTACTCAGTGCTGATTGGGTTGTTTTCCTGGATCTATAAAAAGCAAAGCACCCGTCTAATTCAAACGTGACTGTGGCGCGCTTTAAGACGATTTCTGACTTGTCGTAGCTGCGTCACGTCGATGCAGCTGCCATCACTGACTGGGTAGTTTTATTGCGCGGCATTTGACCGGTTAGCTCACAGCCTACAAAGAGACGCACTGGGTATCTACGCGAACTACGTCGTTTGCATGGACTAAAAACACGTGAAAGGCATTGCTGGTTGGTACTTTGTGTGCATTGCCAAAAAGGGAAACCGCAGTCTTAGGCCTCATGACATTGCTTTATTTCCATAAATAAACATATACGATTTTATGGCGGATTTTTCGGACAAAGAGCTGCTCTAGGCAGCCTGACAAGCCCTAAAATTCATAAACAGATGCCGCAGTATGATGGAGCGAGAAAAAAAAAGAACAAAAAGGAAGTGAAGTGAAGTGAAAGAGACTTTTATGATCGCCGGCAACAGGCGTAATGTCTCCACTACGCCCGGACGTAGCCACTCGTCGATCCTGGTGGCATTCTACTAAGCAACACTTTCGCTACTCACTGCGGGGGTGGACACCCTTGTCCCCGAAGGGAGGGCGTCGGCCCGCAGCTTTCTCTCCGGTGCTGCCGTTCGAGAGCCGTTAGGACCTGCTGGACGGCTGAGAGTTGAATGTCCTTGTCGTAACTGCGTATGGCGTCTTGTAACCACGGCGGAAGGTCGGTCCTGGTTGAAGCTTCGTGTGGTCGCACTTCACAATCCCATAATAAATGGGCGGCTGTTGCCCTGGAGTTACTGCACAACACACACTTGTCGTCCGTGTAGAGTTCTGGTTGGATATGTTTCATAATGACCGGGGTCATTAATGAACTTGTCTGTAGCTGTCTGAACGTAGACGCTTGTTCTCTAGTCAACTCGGGGTGAGGCGGTGCCAGCACCCTCCTAATTGTTCCTGTAATACTTAGTGATACCCTGAAAGGTATCGTACCTATCCTTTGTCTCCGTCCACCACTCTACAGACGAATCCATTACAGCCGCGCGGCCTGCTAATTCTCGCGCCACTGAATTTGCCGTCTCGTTGTGGTTGGCAGGCGATTCTGACACATCGTTCCCTGCGTGAGCGGAGAACGAGGGGGGGGGGGAACAAAAAGGAAAAAAAATTCGGTAAAAAACAGAAAGTAGAGAGGGAAGGCTCCCCTAAAAAAAGAAAGAAAAACTGGCACAAGAGGCGCATAATTTAAGACTCAGAATAATTCAATTCGATATCAAAAGCATAACGGCTCGAACTCTAGTAAAAGAAACTGTGAAAGCGGTAGAGAGCATGCAAGCACAAATCCTGCAGGTTTGCATTGCTGTTTTAAGGACAACCTCTATTACCAGAACGCTGACAGAATGCAGGCGGCTCTCACCACTCGCTCTAAGCAGGCCGGAATTGCTTCGTGCGCGTATACGGATTGTGGCAAGACAGCGGAGCCATCCTTTAGCGACAAGCTGGGCCAAAGAAGTGCGCGAATTTCTGCCGCAGCTGCTGCCTGCTACTCCTGAGCAACTACCCTGGATGTTCCTGTCCATATCATGGTCACGACCACTGTGCTTGGCATTACGAGAAAAGAGCATGTTCCGGCTACCGCCCTGAAGTTCTTCGCTCTGAACTATATATTTCACAGAAAGGCAAAGACCACACTCACCTATACACTGATGTGTCGATGTCATCCACATCATTCAATATAGGGGTGTGGGTACCGTCATCATGCATTACCACCAATGTCATGCATGCTCAGTCACAAAACGTAAACTATGGATACAGAACCTGCAGCTCTGAGGGTGGCTTTCGCTCACATCATCAAGCAACCAGCACGAGATTTCAATGTCTAGCCGCATTTCCAGAAGACCAGCTTGTTTTAACATACACGCCCTACATCTTCAAGCTCTACAAGCGCTCCATCATATAGAATTTCAGTGGATTCCTGCCCATTGTGAGATAACGGGCATTGTAAAGGCGGACACTGCTGCATGCACCACGCATGACCATTAAGCATCGAAAATATCCATACCAATCTCCAGGAAAGACGCTTCTGTTCTTGCATCTAACGTGGCAAGGAACATGCAGCGATTAACCTGGGCCGGCGTATCACGTCATTACGCGCCGCTATCTTCTACTGATCGAAACTGCAAATTCAAAATGCCACCTGGACTCTCCAAGCTGGTAGAAGCAATTCTACATCGCATGCGGTTGAATTTCGCATACACGCGCCCCTTTCTATTGAAGTTGAAACGGATATAGAACGCAACTCTGCCCACACTGCGATGTGCGAGCAAACCAGCAGCACCAGCCCTGCGAATGTTCTCTATGTAGTGCGCAAACGGGGTTCCTCGCAGCGTCTTTGGGACTGCCGCTTTCCGTGGACATTCACCTGAAGGACGTCTTAGGTTCGTGTACACATAGGCGTGCGCACAGGGGGGGTAGGGGGGGGGGGGGCGGCCGCCCCTCCCTTATAATCTGGAGGGGGGCGCCAAATTCGCCCCATGCCTTAACTCAATCGAACTTGTCCCGTAGGATTATGAGTCGACCACGCGTGTGTTTTCACGATCATGGCAGCCAAAGAACCCTCAGGTTACCTTCCAAAAGCTGTTTACCTTCAGCCCCGGAAATGCGGGGACTAGGTCGCTGTGAGAAACACGTTATCACTTAATTTTCATATTTGCAGCTACTGCGGAGCTTGCCCTCCTTCTACTTTTCCTCGCAAATAACGTGCCTAGTACCAGAGTCCTTCAATGCTTTACTGGTCACGAAACTTCGGCGCTCGTTTCATATAGGAACCGCGGGCGCCACTACAGGCGCCACCGCCGCACGAAGGGCATCCAGCCGCCGCGCGTGCGGCATATTGGCCAGCTGTTGGCGTGCAAACGCTCGCTGCTTTTGGTGTCTGCGCGCTGATTAAGTGTGCTTTTTTCGTAGTAGTTAGCTAAGAATAGTCCAGTCATTCTCTATATCACCTCCCTTCAATTGCGTTTTATTTTTCCAAGTAAATTACCGTAGACTTCGGCCGCGAACGGCTTCTGCGTCCTCTGGCACAAGCGCTTCGCCGTCGTGTTTACGGATTTTTTGAATCTCTATTGTAAATCTCTTAGTTTTAAATAGTTGTAAATTTCTTAGTTGTAAATTTTTAAATCTCTAGTTGTAAATACCACATATACGGTGGCTCCGTAGTCACGGACTGCTGCGGGCCTATCGATACTAAAATAAAAAAAACTGAAAGAAACCAAGTACGCGTCGTTTAGACTACGCTATTAATGAATCCGTTAATTGCTCTGGAATTCACAGAACGCTAAAAAAGATAGCTTAATAATACTGTCGTTTCGATGAGTCGTTTCGAACAACTAAAAACGCTATTTTTATGCCAACGGGCATTCTATCGCAAAAAAAAAAAAAACTAAAAACGCTGCAGAAACGCGAAGGATCAAAACACAAAGAGATATATGTTGCACCGTGTGTCTTTCCGCTTCCACGCTTTGCAATCCTTGCAAAAAAAGGAAGCGAAAAAAGAACAATAAAACTGATTTTATCCCACGTCACAAAAAAATTCAATATTACGAAGGGAGACAAAAGAGCGTGGTCCAGCATACAACTTTTTTTTTTTTTTGCGCTGCGATGTGCAGCACACGGAGGGAAAAGAATATTGCCACGTAGCCAAGAACGACCCGAAGCTTTACTGAACGAAGTTTATTAAAGCGACCTCCTGCTCTACAAAAGACTAGAATGATACACAAACGTCGAAGAAGCAGTCCGCATTGTGACGTGCACAGATGAACGTCGATAGAGTGAGTCGGGCGGCGTTTGCTATGCATGCATTACTCGGAACGTTATTAATTTCAGATCCATGGAAATAGGATCGAGAACATTGCTTAATCTTCATGCTGCGTCAAATCCAGGTCGTCCGCTTTCAGCCGATTCGAGCCATGAAGAAAAACACAAGTTTGGTTCATAAAAGATTGCCTCGTTAGAATCATACTGACACCATTTTACGTAAACTTCGCTCAAATAAGCTACATAATTAGGAAAAACGGGAATGGTCATGCGACCCACCAGCTCATTTCCCGCAACAGAACCTATGTCGTCACATGGGCTAAGCTCTGCGTTTGGCGGAGGCTGGCAAAAGCAGACGCAAATTAGGTAGAACTTACAAACTAGACGAACGAGCGATTTGCGCTTAAATTTAGGGCACATTTTACAAAGCAATAGAATGGGGGGACAAACCGTGGAAGTTACGAAAGCACATGTAAACATAGAAGTACTGATGCGTTCTGCTGTTCGTACTGCTCACAGCATGCCTGGTTTCGCTGCACAGCACTACGGGTTTGGGGGTTTGTCTCAGACGACACTGGCCGATTGACGCAAGCAACGGTGTCTTACGTGCCCATTTGTCGAGCGAACACTGTTTCAGGGAACAAACATTTTCTCCCAGAACAAAAACAAGCCAGGTTTAAATCGGGCAAAAAACAAACCAAACGCTTGCCACGGTATGGTGGCGCCATCTAGGTTCGGAACGTAAAGAAACGCGGGAACAAACCCACCGCTGTACAGGGTGGAGACAATTTGAACGGTCCCGTGCCGCCGCAATTGGCCAACGGGCTCAGCGCTTTTACTTTTCGTTTCCCACGAGCCCTAGAAAACGCGAAACAGACAATATGTTCAAACTTCTTCAGTAAACCGCTTTGGGCGGCGATAATTTTAAGCGCGGTTTTGACACAATGACTTGCTTCGGCGGCGAGCGAGCAACCAAAAATGGCGGCGCCAGCGTATACGTGTCTCTACCCTGTACGGGGATGCGTGAATGAAGGTATTCTAGGCTGGCAGAGCGGTCGGTTTCAGTGATGTCACTTGGGACCACGAAAACGCACGATTAGCGGGAAAATGAAAATTTTAACCTAAATTGTTATTTCTCATGAATAAAGCACCGTTTGTATCCGGACAAGCGCTGGGGCACTATAAAACACGAAATCTTTCGAATAAACCAACTTGCATTTTCTCTCATGGCTCCTTTAAGCTCGCTGAAATGGTGCATTGACACGGGCATGAAGTGAACATGAAAGAACTGAGAACTCCGCCCAGGGCCGCGTGTAACACTCCGGTTTGAGCTTTCTGACCGGTATAGCACTTTGTGGTATCACAGCAAAGCGATTTCCCTTGCATGAAATCGCTTGACGCGGCCAGAAAGCACTTCCTGCTTAGCTCCATCAGTCAGGCCACGAGACGCTGCGTCCGAGTCAGGCTGCACGTGCAACCAAAGCATTTTGGTTCTTTTCCGGAGCACAGGACTAGACAGAGTCTCGCGAAAAACTTATGTCTGTATGTGAGCTAGACTTTTGTGCGCAGCATCATCCGACATCTTTTTTATTCTTTAAAGGGGCACTGAAAGGCATTTTGAGCACACTAAAAGAACTAGCGCAACCGTAGATTGGGTCGTCAAAGTCCTCTGTGCCAAGTATTACTCTTGTACGCGCAGCGGAAAGCTCACACTTTGTTGCAAGTTTGTCGTTTTTTTCTCACCCTTCCTTCGTGTTTTTGGGCGCCGCCATCTTCACATGTCACATCATCGATTCCCAGATGTTCGTCATGAGCTAGACATCCTGCTATTGGGCGGCTTTTTCACGCACTTCCGGCAAAGAGATGAGTCGTCTGCTCAGCGTCGGCTCGCCGGCTGATCTGCCAGCGGAGTGCTTGGGCATTTTACGACAAACGAAACAAGTGTAAAACAAACGCTTAACCGTTGTATTGAATGCACCACGGCCATAACACGACATGGATATTCTGTTACCTGAGTACGTTCCATAAAGAAAGCGTTGAAGCCCCGTGGCACTTCTTTCGTGCAATCGCAGAGAACGCCTGAGCCGAATGCCCGGGTTTGACGCATACATTTTATTCAACTTCAAAACAATCCAGAGATGCGTTTCTAACGAACACAACGTCACAACATGCGTTGAAAGTCTGAACCACAATTGACAGAGGATGGGTTGCCTCCTGCCCGTCGTAAATTCGGTACTCACCTCGCGCGCGGTTTGCGGTTAACTCTGGCGCACAAGCCGATGGCTTTTAGCCACGCACACTGCACATACCCCATGCGAGGTTGAGTCGTACGTCGCACGAAAAAGATAATCCAGACCATGGAAGCACTATCCACCCGCAGAAGCACAAACGTCGCATTTCATCGCGAAACAAAGGCGTCGACAACACACACACACCATCGCCTCCTGTAATGCCAAACGCATCTCGCACTTCCCAATGGGAGTGAGTGGTACGCCTGCAGTTCCCACATGTCGCGAAGTGGGGCCCCAAGCTGAACGGGATCACGCAACCGTAACTGACTTCTGGAGCGGTTTTGTGCCTTGTTACCAGGCAACCGATGTTTGAGATTGTCAAGAAATGGCGCTCGCTCCAGCGCTAGAAAGCTCAGAGCCGCGACGGAGCATGTTTTGCCAACGTTGCCGCTCTCACCACGCGTCGCCCCAAGCTGAACTGGTCACATGATTGAAGCGTTTTGTGCACGGGTTCTGTATCGATTTAATAGACTTCTTCACATGCCGCCGGCAGGAATTACCACCGCCGCAAAATAAGACCCGGCACCAGCGGGGCCACATCTGATACGGCGCATTTTGGATAAACAGTGCGCGGTGCATCAAGGGAACGAGCGCACGACCCTCCTTGTGCGGCTGCGAGTTCGCCGCGATAAAAAGTCATGTGCCGCCAGCAACGTACACCCGAACGGCAAGGCAGGCCCCCGCATACATGCGGCCAGATTTTTCGTTCGTTTTTAGCCTTGAGCGGAAGTGTCAGAGTTTTTCGGATTTTGGATTACTGGTGCACAGGAAAAGTTATAGACTGCTTACGAATGCCAAAAAGGAATCAAAGCTAACCTCTGCTATTCAATTCAAAAAACAAAACGATTTTAGGCGGATTTTCTGACAAAGAGTGCACAAGCCCTAAATTATAACGATGCCGCCGTTTGGGTGACGGAAAAATAATTCAGAACAAGAAAAAATTTTTCGGTAAAAACAGAAAGGAGAGGGAAGGTCTCCAAAAAAACTTCCAAGAAACTGCACAAGAGCGCAAATTTAAGACTCAGAAATTCAGTCGTTAAAGCATAGGTTCGAACCTACAAAATAGACGCAAGCGTGAACATCAACACAAATCGGCAGTTGCGGCAATTCCAAGACAACTCTATTTCACCTCGATGCAGCCCTACCCTGCTATACAGTCCGAATTGGTGTGACGCACGGCTTTGCAAGACAGGGGGCATCCTTATGCGAAAGTGCCAAAGAAGTGTTCTGCCGTGCTTCCTCGCCTCGTCTCCTTGCTGAGCATTCTTCCCTGGATGTTCCTCCCATCCACGCAGTCACGACCACTGTGCCCGGCATTACGAGAAAGGAGCATGTTCCGGCTACCGCCCTGAAGTTCTTCGCTCTGAACTATATTTCACGAAAGGCAAAGACCACACTCATCTGTACACTGATGTGTCGTGTCATCCACATCATTCAATATAGGGGTGTGGGTACCGTCGTCATGCACTACCACCAATGTCATGCATGCTCAGTCACAAAACGTAAACTATGGATACAGAACTTGCAGCTCTGAGGGGGGCTTTCGCTCATCATCAAGCAACCAGCACGAGAGTGGACTATCTTTTGACTCCAGGGCTACATTTCAATGTCTATCCCCATTTCCAAAAGACCAGCTTGTTTTTTAACATACACGCCCTACATCTTCAAGCTCTACAAGCGCTCCATCATACGGCATTTCAGTGGATTCCTGCCCATTGTGAGATAACAGGCATTGTGAAGGCGGACAATGCAGCATCCACCATGCATGACCTTCAAGCATTGGAAATATCCATAGCATTCTCCAGGAAAGATGCTTGTGTTCTTGCATCTAGCGTGGCATGGAACATGCAGCGATTAACCTGGGCCGGCTATCACGTCATTACCACCGCTATCTTTTACAAAAGACAATTCAAAATGCCACCTGGGCTCTAGCGGAGAATGAATCTATTCGCATGCGTTGAATGTCGCATACACGCGCAACTTCCTCTTTAAGTTGAAACGGACTATTTCGCCACTATGCTCACGCTGCGATGTGCGAGCCAACCTGCAGTACCTGCCCTGCGAATGTGGTCTATTTAGTGCGCAAGCGGGGTTCCTCGCAGTGTCTTTGGGACTGCTGCTTTCCGTGGACATTCAGCTGAAGGACTTCTTAGGTCCGTGTACATGTCTCAAACGTGCTTCACGGGCTACAAAAGCTCTGATCGCGTACCTGCAACGCACAGGCCTGAACCAGTCTCTGTAAATAATTGAGCGCATTCGGGCTCATCAACTTCTTCAATACCATCCCCATCGTCTTTATCACGTCTGGCGCAGCAAGTTAGGCATTTTAGCCGGCTAACATCGCCGGACTTCTTTAAAGATCTCTCTCTCTCTCTCTCTCTCTCTGGAGTTAAAAAACGCGTTCAAGCTAGTGACGAGCAGAAATTTTACTATATCATGGGGCAATACAGAACCAAGGTGATGAACAATATTATCAGAACATGAAAAGTAGTTCGCTTGGAATACCGCTAGACAATTCCAAGACAATTCGGCTGTGGTGCGGTGGAATAGGGAGAACAAGAGATGAAAGTATACTTGAGCATCAAAGAAGAAAATAGGGTCTTGCGCAAAAGAAACGACATTCCAAACCTAAGACGAAGTATGAAAAAGGAAAGAAGTGTGGCGTTGTAAAGGCGTGTAACTAAAGAACTACGTATGCTAGAATGCTTTCCCCCACCCTTGCGGTGTTTTCTACTTTCGTGTCCGCGCTCCGTAAATGTGTAAGTTAAGAGCAACGAACGACCCGTACTAGAAGTTACTGTGGCGGCAGCTTTCAAACACGAGGGCTCATTATTTTTACAACCGTTGTTACTTGTACCCCATTCGGGGCCCACAGGCTTGCCCACAGTGTAGTTTATGAACTCTTTCTTTTAAAGCTGGTGAACTCTGCGTGACTTGATTTGTAGTAGCTTGTTGCCCACGCCAAACATTTTTGTGCAGTGTGTAGAATGACCACGTTACATGAAAACTGATTTGATAATTTTCTGTACTTAGGGCAGCGCTGTTATCACTAGTCGCTGCGCCCTGATATGTGGGTTACAATAAATTCTCTTTACCCCCCCCCCCCCTTCCCGCCGGGGGATTCGAATGGGTTCTTCTAAAGGGTTTCGTTAGGCTCGAAATAATTCGCAACGCAACACTAGTTGTAGAATAACGCAACGGCCTCCAGAGGAATTTTCGAGGGGAACAGAAGCGTCGCTCTCCTACAATACGCATCGGCCGGCACATGAACATGTCTCGCAAATTATCGAGGGGGCTCGGAGCGGTTGTCAGCTCACAAAAAAATATCGCCACGAAATCGAGGGAGTCAATAAAAGGTGTAAAACTGCACAGCTAATTGTGGTCAGGCCGAGCGCAGAAAAGCGAACAAGAAACAAAATAAATGTGAGTGAATACAGCGCAATAAATTAAAGGACAAACATCTGATTTCGCGATTATGAGGAACATATTTAAACTCGCAAGGAATTCTTTAAGTGCGACGAAAACGGAAACGAAAATGTCCTGTTCGTTTATTTTGGGAAAAGATGACTTCTGTTCATAGACTTCCGAAACCGAAAGCAAGCAGACGCTATCACCAGCCCAAACTAAACCAATCGTCTGGCAACCTAGCGCAGTGTTGCCAGAAATAAGCGGCGCACGCTCTTCGCGGCGGCAAGCCGCTGTAGCCGCTTGGGGATCGCTGCGCCGACGTCCACCGGACTGCGACCCCAGGCCGTCCTTTTGCGTCCTTCACTGCGTCCAGCCTCCAAATCGCCTGCTCGAAGCCGATCGCGCTGTGCCCAGCGCTAGCGACGTTCAGCAACCATGGCTTACACCTCGAGAGCCTGCGCCTGCTTGGTGAGCACGACTCCTTCAAGTTTCTCACGAACGTCTCGTATCCCTGCGGTTGTCCACGTTTGACCCCGATTGGGCTCGACCCGGAGATAGCGTGCCACACTGCCTACAGCCACAGAATGACTGGCTAGTTGTTCGTCATTAGTTGGTAATGGAGCTGCGAAACTAGCGTGAAAAGTCTGCGTTTGTAAAAGTCGTAACGTTGGGTATGGTCGGGCGAGACCGTGCAGGTATGTGCGGCATGTTGCAAGCTCGTTTTTCGAGTCTGGAATCACTCGCGAAGGCATTGCATGCTTATTCGCCGGCTCTTTTTTTTCTGGTGCGTTAAAGCAGCGCGAGTCGCAAGCTTTGTCTTGCACAGAACAAAATTTCACGGTCGCCTGGCTGCAAAGCTAACGTTGATCACTTCGCCCCCTTTTTTCAAGTTCTGCTCCGGTGGCTTCGTGCGCCGTAAACTCGGCAAAGAGAAGGGTATCTTGTAGAACTACAAAAAGAAAACATTTCACAAATGCTTAGTTAGTTTATAAACTCAACTCCGGCGCAAAAAAATGAAAACGCAAACGCAGTGTGAGAGGTACGGGACGGGGTAATGTGACCCCCAAACTCGTGGCCACGCCTACGTCACTGAACTGACGTGGGTCACTGAACTTTATCTCACAAGGTCGAAGAGAAAGTGGAGCACTGCAGAAAGATAGGCCACAGCGTGCAGCGAAGCCCATGGAACCCTGGTAACCTCAGCGGCGTTTATTCCTTTCAGGTGGCACAGCGGTTTTTCATCCAGGCACGGGCCCTGCATGTCTCGCCGCTTTCAAGTGCAGCCGCGCAGGTGAAGTTCTGCATTTCAGTCTGTTTATATCTCTGATTTGTATCTCTGTTTATATTAATTTTTTTTTTGTAGCGATCGCAGTAAACCTTTATACGAAGTGCTTCGTGGTTCCTGAAGCGTTCTATTCAGATCAGATTAACTCCGCTTTTAACGAAATATCGCTTATAGCGAAGACAGTTTCATGTCCCGATGGTGTTGGTTTAATGAGGGCTTACAGCTGTTTTTCTTTTAGTTGTGAACAGTAAACATCTTTCCGTGAAAATTGAAAGTTCTGGTTTAAGTTGGTTGCGGAAGGCTTTGAAACAATTCGAAGACATATTTTGACGTGCACTAGCTATAGAATGTTTTATACCCGCCTCCAATGTGTCTGTGGTTAGCTCAAGTATTTTTTCATTACTCTCCATGCTATATTAGTGTTTGGAATGTTTGTTCAAATATACCCTTCATTCAACTGCAGGTTGCTATCAGCAAGTTTGAGCCTGACCACTACTTGCCCTATGAAAAACTCGAGAAGAATCTGGAAATTGTTCGAAAAAGGTATTGTCCACAAAATACTGCATCGTGGTTCGCAAGGCCACTGCAGCCTTGTAGTTCTTGAAAAACATCTGATGGAAAAGATTTCTCAAAAGGCCGTTTCTAAACCCACTTCCATTTGTGCTTTCCTTTTCTGTGAAATTGTGTAACTCGGTTCACATCAAATTGACGCCATCATCTTGTCGTCCCTTGTTGCTACAAGCGTTGATCCTGGCTTTATGTTGAAGCCCATCGCAAATTAATTGCAGTAACAGTGTTAAAACTGTCCGCAGGCTTTATGTGAAGGGAAGGGTTTCTGAAATTCAATGTATTTTTTTTAATATTTAACACATGTACAGCATTATATACAAAAGGATATTCCCACGATCTGAGACTGCAAGCAGACTTGCTCTAATGGCAACGTTTAAAAAAATAAACAATTATACAAGCAGTGGTTAGAATCTTGCACTGAAAATGGAATACAAGCAAAAGGAGGGATCGCAGTGCTGCACTGAATGAATATGAGGAGCAAACAAAAGGGAGTTATATTGACCTATGTATGTGCAAGCTATCAATGAATGAACGTATGTTTGATGTGCAGGGAAAGAAATTTCTCCAAAAAGCAGCTGACAAATGCACAGGTTGTTTGCCATAATTCATTTTTGTACTAGCAGGTACCCACTCTGTTATCACTTGGAACAGTAGCTGCTCAGCAGCCCAACCCTTTGTGTCTGCTTTCAAACTGATTTGCACTGGTGCGGCACTTGGCGAACTTTTGTTGTGCACTTTGCCTCTGCATTTTCCCCCGGGTTGCACTTACCTTTGCACTGGTGTTGCACTTGAATGCTGACTGCACTCCCCCTGTGCAGGCTGAATCGACCCCTGACGCTTTCGGAGAAAATCCTCTACTCTCACCTGGACCAGCCCGCTGACCAGGAAATTGAACGCGGCAAGAGTTACCTTCGCCTTCGGCCAGACCGGGTAGCCATGCAGGATGCCACCGCTCAGGTGAGGCTGTGTACGCCAAGGTTGTTGGGCTTTGGCGCGTTTGGCGTTAAACCACAATCTGCTCGCAGAGTAACAAGGAAGAGCATTCGTTTTGAGTCCTTTTTGTTTGCTCGGATGTGTCTGTAATTGTTGCGCTACACGTTGTGGGATTTTTACTCCGCTTGTGCCAACTTGTAGGTCCTTGTGTCAAGTGCCCGATCAAGAATGCAGGGGCAAGGCAGCATCAATCATAAAATGTGTGGTCTACAACTAGTGTGTACCTCGGAAGAAACGTAGAATCTTATGAAGCACCTTATGGGGGCACCTTGGGTCATTTCAAGGAGCCGTGCAAAGAAGAATGGTAGAAGTAACGTTTAGGGATAGGAAACGAATAACACTGCATCTAGGCAGACAGCAGGGAGATTAAAGAACATTTTGGCAGTTACCGCTGTCGTATGTTTGTAGTGAGGGCATGTAGGCGTCTCCATCATATTTATTTGTCTATTCAGAGCATTGCTGTCCACATGAAGGTTTTATGCGGGAGGGGCTGGGGACATGGCAAAACATAGTGCACATATTAGAACTAGACAACAGCAACAATGTTACAGTAGGAAAAATTGTCAGCTAGAAATAGCAATGTTATCTGCCATGACCAAATGTCCTTGAATTTTGTGTGCTGTGTACAAACGTATGTGTTTGTATTTTGATGGAAATATGCCCCAGGGTGAAACTTCAATTAACATTATGTACCGGTTCATCTTCCTACTGTACTACATGTATACGTCAGGACCACTGAATCTGTCTCTTTGAGAGTTTTAATTAGCTGATGGGGTCAAAGATGCTTCTGGCATGCATACACAAACATGCACGCACTTGCAGTGTTGTGCAGTGCCTATATATAAAAAATATCTACATGTCTGTGTTCCGAGTTATCTGCTACAAATTAGGACCTTTCTGAGATTGCGACAAAAGTGCTCTTGCATTAAAAATTGACAACTGAGAAATTATTTTCGCGTCGTGAATAACAAGACAGTAAGCAACACAAACCTACAAAGATTTCATTCACGTATTAGCGGGACACAGGATAGTACTGGTTGGAGGTCTTGGGGTCTTCATCTTGCAGTGGACATTTATTTATTCATTCATTAAAGTACTCTGCCTCAGGTTCTCAGGTAAAGTACTCAGAGTACTTTAGAGTACTCTAAAGTACTCAGGTAGAGTACTCAGGTACTCAGGTAAAGTACTCTTCCTCAGGTTTTGCTAAGGTTCCTCAGCAAAAGGGGATTACAATAGGAGGGGGAGGAGGAATGTGTTTACAAAGAAGGGGCTGATGCTAATGATGGTAGTGGGCGTACCATTCAGAGCACCAAAGACATGCAAATGACGAGCTGATAGCCAGGGGCAGTGCTGCTGACGCAACAGCTTCAGCTGATGCAGTGCTCTCTTATCTCTCTGCTTTCAGATGGCCATGCTCCAGTTTATCTCGAGTGGTCTGAAGAGGGTGAGTAAGCAGCTGATAGCCTTCTTCTGCCTCATGGATAGCAGCTGCTGTGATGCCCTAATATCCGTGCTTTACGGGCGCAGGGTTAAAGACCTGAGCACTGAATCAACACTTTAGCTTCTTGGGCTTCAGTAGAAAAGGGGCTGCAGTTTTACGAAGTGCGATAGAAACTACAGATGTGAAGGCATTGAGTTATTGATGATGAATCTGCTATGGATCTGTCATCATATCTGTCAACGGGTTTTGTCGTGTTTTGTCTATTTCATTTATTTAAAAAAAGAATTGGGGCAGCTTCGCACCCGCGGTGCGAAGACTGGACAAACCACAAAGCTGGCGGTCCCTCCTAGTTTGGTTCGGTCAAGTTTTCTGCCTGGTGCCGTCGTTAGCCCTTCAAAGAACAATGAACACTTAGTCATTAAAATATGTTTACACTATATGCGTGCCCTCCAGCTTTGCAGTGAAGCTCCTAGAGTAGTGGACGGCGCAACAGTACGAGCGTTTGCTCAAAATTTTTGGACTCGTTCGCTGGCTGTCGTTCGGCTTGTGTGGTCTGGCATGTGGGACGCTAATTAAGAAGTTGATTAACGTTATCACTTCTCGGCCATTTTAGCCTCTTTCATTTTGGCATTACTTCTTCTCTTTGACCACCAAAACTGCACCACTGAGCGCAACAAGCGATAGAGCGAGCCACCCGGTGACACGTTTCCAAAGCCATGCTTGTACCAGTTGTATCGCGCCTCTGACAGGTGGCGACACAAGTATCACCTGAGCGCGGTGAGGCAAAGTTACGCTAAAGCTGCTATGCCGGCGTTTGTGATGATGTCATTGCTCGGCGAGGTTCTTCTGCGCATATTCGCTGGCCCAATCACCAGCATAGATGGCATCGCTGTAAAGAGAAGGGAGAACTCTAAGTTTATTTCCGTGGAAGTTTTTCTTTTTCTTCCTTAGACTTGAAACATGCTGGGTCAACATGCACGGACCTCTGATCTTAATGCGAAATCTGGATCAGCCCCAATACGTTGTTCTTAAACATTTTGCACCCGATGCTGTGTTTTGACGCGGGGAGATTTTGCACTTGCGAACAAAAGCTTTTCGGTGGCATGTGTTGTTGGCAGGTGGCAGTCCCATCGACCATTCACTGCGACCACTTGATTGAGGCCCAAGTTGGCGGAGCCAAGGATTTGGCCAGGGCCAAGGTAAGCTCTTTTGTCTTGCTCGACCATTTTTGGCAGATGCGTACGTCTATAGACAGTCTTGAAAACTGCACTAACAAAAAGAACGAAGGGTGTGCGAATACGCTGGTGTATGAATACAAAGCCGCCCATGTATTCAAGGTTTCGGCGCACGTTAAAGATCCCCGCATGGTCAAATTTAATCCGGAGCCCTCCACTACGGCGCACCTCATCGCCTGCGTTGCGTCGGCGCATTAAACCCTGCAATGAATGATGAATACAAAGCCAGTGGTTAGTCCCTGAATGTTCCAATTTGTGAATCAAATGTCTAGGGTTCAGGGTCTCGGAATAGTTGGCTCGTTCGGCAAATATGCTTGCTAGAGTTTGAAACACACCTTGTTTTACTGTCACATGCACCAGTTCTTGAAGTAATTACTGAGTATTCTGACACGTAGCACGATAACTTAATTGTCACCTTAACACAGCAAAGACTGCTTGTGTGATTCCGTATTCGATTTGAGAGCTGCTATTCGGAATTTCCACAACCCCGGCGAAAACGTGGGATACTACTAAAATCTGCCAAACTGGGTGGCTGTTTCCCCAGCTTAATTAAAAAGTAAGTGAATTCTTAAACGTAGTTCAGTGCTTAAAGTTGTTTAAACTTCTTGTGGTACTTTTCTGTACAGCCTTTTCTTGTCTTCACGGAGGGTGGCTAAAACTGAGAGGCCTAGTGATTTTTTTTGGTCTCAAGATAAGCGCTGACCAGACTGCTTGTGGCCAAACTGAAGTGAGGGTATGTTTTATATCTGTTGGTTTGGCCACTTGCACAATTGTAGGCAAAGTAGAGGGGAAAATTTTTTTCGGCAGTCCACTACTTTGGGCCCGACCCTTGTCCTGCCAGGATGTCGAAAAGGTGTGAAGTGCTGTACATTGTACTAGCAGATATTTGTGGCTAGTTAACGTTGGACATTTCAATCGATAGTTTTGCCTCACTCTGCCGAGTCTGCCTAGTGACTCTTTCGCGAAAAAAGAAATAAGAGAAAGTCTGGGAAGGTTTCAGGTTAGCTGGTGGTACGGTAAGCAAACTGCATCTTCTCGGGCCCTGTGTCTTTTCAGGATCTGAACAAAGAAGTCTACAACTTCCTGAGCACGGCCGGCAGCAAGTACGGTGTGGGCTTTTGGAAGCCCGGCAGCGGCATCATTCATCAGGTGAGTGGTACCACAGGAGGGGAGAAAATAGCCTCTGTGTGGTACAGTATAGACGGTATTCGTTAAAAGTTTAGCGGTCAATTTCTTCGCTTGGCAACACTGGAAACGGCCACAGACATGGCCGATGCCTGGGCCACTGTGGCCGCACGCCGAAGAAAAAAAAGACACCGGCGTGCGTCATCTGCTCCGTTCCAATCCGATTCTAAACTGTGGCCCAACAGAGATGTTATTAATCGCACTCACAGCAAACTCGACGCAATACTTCTGTGTTCGGCGAAGAGTTCGTAACGTGAAACACAGTCATGTGTTTCACAGTCGTGCTTAGCACGGACAAGTGCCGCCATCCCGCGGAGCCCGACGTAATGAGTGACGGCGCACTAGGTTGCATGGAGGAGAAGAGGGGTGCCTGATCTGGGGCCGTGCCCACAACGTCGCCTAGCAACAGACGCTTGGCCACAGATATGGCGGCGCACACTTGGTTGCCTGGATGCATTCCACGCAATTGAATACCGAGGATAGCCCACTTATGGCGAACCCGGTTTTCGTGAAATCCCACCTATAGCGAACAAATCTTCGTTTCCCAGTACCATTTGTATGCATTGATTTTTATGTCCAGGCATAGCGAAAAACATGATATAACAAACTGATTTCCGTTTCCCGATGTGTTCGTTATAAACTGGCTGACTGTAATTACTTTAGGACTAAATTTTACAGTTTGTTAAACTTGGTGGCACCAGTGGAAAGGAACCATTTTGGATGCCAATTTTCAACCAAAGTTTAACAAGCTATGAAAATAGTTCTAAAGCGATGCGTCAAAAAACTGCTTCCTATGCATTCACCAGCGTTCATAGTATTAGAAAATTTGACTATTTATTACGGTTTTATGACTAATACCCCCTGTCACACCCGGCAGATCTAATGACATTTACAGCAAATGTCATTCGCTCTAAATGTCATTAATTCGGAGCTACACGAGAATAACCGAATGACATTCAAGGTGAATGACATTAACCGGCTAACTGAGGTCCCGGACCTCAGTTACACCTCAGTTGGCGGCCGAATGAGTAGCCTCGACAGCAGTAGCGCGTCCCTAGACAGGAAAATTCAGTAACAAACCAAAGAATACTGTTTCTAAAAACTGTCAGTAAACTTTATATTTTCTTTTTTGTATTGTTGTTCTAATAAAGAAAGACCAGCAAGTACTAACAAAAAAGGAAAATTCTCGTCCCCAGTGCGCGCGCTACCCTAATCCGGATTTTTTTGCAGACTTGTCTCAGCTTGGGATGTCTACTGATGTCACCAAATCGGTGGTTTTCTTGTTTTTTATTTAAAAAATATTCCTTTGTTACGTTTTAAAAAAATATTACGTGTGAAAACATTCTATAGCGCTTGAAATGTAATTTTGCGGTTTTGCGAAATCGCTATATCGTCACCGCTATCACATCAATGGCATTTGTTCCCCCGTGTAGACCCACACTGGCCGAGCCGAATGTCATTTACAGCTAATGTCATTCAGTTTGAATGACATTAGATTTGCTGTGTGACAGGGGTATTACACTCTTTGTCTATGGCTCCTCCGAAAATGCTTGTTATCTCTATCTTGGAGCTAACTTAGTGACTTGAAATATAAATGGCAGATTTGATATCACGTCCCAAAAAAAAAGCAGCAAGGCTGGCAAGTTTTTACAATTAAAAGAAATTCAGTTAAGTTCTTTCAATTTAGACGAAATTGTTTTCAGACCCATGTCCCCCCCTTAACTCTTTCGCTACCGCCGGAAAATTGACTAATTTAGGGGTCCAAGGAAACATTTTTTTTCCTGCTAAAAAATTGGTTAGGCACTAATTGCAGGAGCACAAAATGCAGATTATTTAACGGCATTTCCAATAATCCCAGTTTTTTAAAGATTTTTATATATCATAGTTGTAAAAAAAATATCAAAACCAAAATTTTTGTCAAGTTGTCGAAAAAAATTATAAAAAAGGAGTTGTGTATATCAAACCAACGGTAGTAGAAAAAAATTAGAATATACATTTTGTAGGAAAACATTCAAAAACACGCCCTATAAAAAAAGTCGACTTCGTGGAACAGTTTGTCAGATATAAAAAAACATGTTAGCATGCACGGTGCTCGTGTCATGCGGTGAAGCCCAACTCCATTCAAAATGTGCAATTTCGGGTGGTTTCCTGGAATAAATCTGGCGGTTTGTCATTATCAGAGGCACCAATTTGCCCCCACATAACGTAAAACATCTTGTCAATGGCTGACTTGCATTTATAGCGAGCACAATATTTGGGACAAGCACGCGATGCGGAAAAAAACATGCATGGCGTTGAAAACGGAACGCCGTAGCTGATGCTTGTTGTCGTTCACGGTCAGTTATCTCTCAAACATAAAGCCTTTATTATCATCTTCTTACCTCGCAATTGTAGCCTTGCTCGCAAAAATGAGGTACGATGAGCTAGAATCGTGCCCTGCGATCTTTGGCCGAGTAGCAGTTGCGCGCTGAAAAAGATCAACACAACGAGCCTCTTCATTGCAGCGCCACCTAACAGTTTTCAAATGAAACAGTACAAAAACTTATCAGAGACTCCGTCCGAATAGACAGTTAAACTAAGCAGCCACATTAGACACCCGGATATACCCTCGCATGGAAACGAAACTGGAAGGCGAACAGCTGGCAGTGTAAGGCCGGTTTGATGCGCTGTCCTCAGCGGAACAGATATCCGGTGACTGGGTGTGACCTTTTGACTTGCATCTGAAGTTCTTATCGCAGAAATCGGGTTAGAGTGGGGGGAAATCAGGAGCGCCGTGCTTTGTTCGAGGATCAGTCGCGGACGCTTCAGGCGCCATGGCAGGTAGCCTTGAAGTTGGGTATCTGCGTAGTAGCGCTAAATATGAATTTCGCGATGCAGAAACGAAACCGAAAACTGTTGTAAACTGTTTGCGAATGGTCCTGGGGTAAGTAGAACTACCACAGTACTCAGAACAACGTGCGTCAAAGGCAATAAAACTGCCTAAAATCATAAAGTAGCTTTGCAACCAGGCACTGCTTGACATTTTCAGCCGATTTCTGGGGATTATTACTGTCAGAGCGTGAACCTGACAATTGAAAATCGTTTGCTAGTTCCCCATTCACGCCCTGATAGCAAAAAACAAAGCGCTGGTGCAGAGTAATTACGAGTTGCACGCATTCTTTGTTGGTAGCCGTGACGCACGATACAATGACCCGCGCCCCTTTTCCACACCTAGGTGATTCAAAAGCGTGTCAAAAATCACGTTTCCGTTGCAAAAATGAAAACAAAACTGATTTTGAAAGGCCATTTTCTGATCTAACTCCGAACAGCTTTACTTGTTCGAGAAACGCCTGGAACGCCATGAAAAGGCGCTCCCAAAAGTATCGATCAAATTGATCGATTTTGATAGGTGCGGTAGCGAAAGAGTTAAGCTGGGTTGCGTAACCAATATGATTTACTTTATGCATGATCAGATAGCGCTTTTCAACCGGGCAGCGACCCTCTTAAAGTCGAACCTCTTTCTTTTGAGGCCTTTGTTTCTCGTGAAAAACCACTCATCGTAAAGCACAACAAAGTGGGCTGTAACGTCCAGGTTATGGACTCGCTGTAATGGTTGATTTTGATTCCCGAGGAAAGCCCTGCCCTTCCATGTGCACGTGCATTGTCTTAGTTACATGGTTTTTTTTTTTTTTTGTCTCCCCATGCAATTTTGCAGATTATTCTGGAAAATTATGCTTTTCCTGGAGTGCTACTCATTCGGCACAGACAGCCACACACCCAATGGAGGCAAGTTTTGTTATTTTAACCTTTTCCTTCCAAAAATACGAGACAAAATCTTGCACCCTGGCCACTTATGCTGGATGCTGTACAGGCCATTGTATGGTCCTGGTTCTTAATAAAATAATCCTTATATGTAACCTCTTGTACAAAACGAAGAAATACTGTTGCGTAATTCCCACTTCGTCTTTTGGTGGGAAAAAGGAAGTACTATACACTGCCACTTCGATGCTTCCTCTCGGAGACCGAGAAATTTTAGAGTGTGGCGAAAAAAATTAGCCATCCCTTCCTTAGGAAAGTTGAGGAGAGCGCGAAAGCTAAAAGTGTGCCCCAACCTTCGCTGAAAGTGTGTACAATTGATTGTCAAACCTTGAAAGACGTGAATCGCAAACGAAGAACAAACCATGCGACGATTTTTCGTGCACTGAGTAAACGCATCTACGAACAATGTATACCGATACGTGAGAGAAGTGCGAAAGCTTCGTCCGATCCCAGGAAAGTGTATCAATCGAACGTCAATCTTCTAAGGACCCAAATCGACAAAAGAAGAACGAGCCCACGGGATGATTTTTCATTTACTAAGTAAACGCATCTGCGAACGATTTAAGTGTATACTGATACGTGGTTTGTGAGATAAAGGTGTACATACTATTGTACTCCTGCTTCATGATCGATGCGTGTGTTGTCTTATCTAGAAGCGTTCCTTTTCCCAGATTTTTTAATAACCATTTTGACAGAATAGGACCCCGGTTTTACGCACGCACCATGTGTCCAGAGGTCTTCTCGAGAGTGTTCGGTGGCCAACTGGTCACGGGGAAATGCATTCAGTTTTTTGACGGAACGCCATCGGTGCCCTAAGAAAGCTTTCGCTTTAAAAACGAAAGGAACGGTCTTTGGCTTAGGCTTAGGGAATGTCATGCACGTGGTTTGAGCTTTATGGACTGCTCAAGCTACTGTGGTCAACCGAAGAAGTTATTTGGATTGAACAGGATATTGTGCGGTCTCCAATGGGCTGTCCATTTTTTTGCAGGGGGCCTCGGTGGCTTGTGCATCGGTGTGGGTGGAGCAGATGCCGTCGATGTCATGGCCGACATTCCGTGGGAACTGAAGTGTCCCAATGTCATTGGCGTCAAGCTGACCGGGAAGTTGTCCGGCTGGACATCGGCCAAGGGTGAGTGGCCGATCGTGGAAATTACACATTGGCAGTTCCTTCGGACTTTTCTCAGTAGAACTACACCGAGCCATTCCTTTCCTCTGATAGTGGCATGCGGTCTTTAGTGTTGCTAGCAGCCTGCTCACCCCTGCTTTTGATGATTAGTTTTTTAAGATCTTCTTGCACCTCAACATGAAGAGGTCTTCAAATGTTTTGAAGGGGCAAAAATACTTGAGGTATAAAATTAGCTGCAAGTCTTGTATCGTAGTTTCAGGAATGGTGCAACACATTAGTTCAGTTTTCCCGCATATTTTGGGCTTAATTTGTAACAAGGGCACCTCGCAAGGCTAGCAATTTTTGCACAATCAAGGCTAAACACTTCATTCAGCGGGAAACATTTTGGGTTTGCGGAAGGGAGGATGAGGCTGCTGATTCTTCCTGCTACCGATAACTATTTTTCTGTTGTAAATGGTGCACCAAGCTTAAAGGAGCCATGAAGAGAAAATACAACTTCGTTTAATTTGAAAGAACTAGGATTCAGTATCTCACTCAGCTCCATTACAGCCACAAAGATGTTTTTTTCTAACGAAAAAAAATCAAGAAGTATTTAAAAACTTTCAAATTTTGTGCCACAGTGATGTGTTATGAGCAGGAATGATGTCATAAGGGCCAACAATAAAACATAATTTTCAGTGCGTTAACTGCACGTTAGCATTCAAGTGATGCGGTCAAATGGAACTAGAGGCCCCGTTACAGACGTCCAGTCGTGTGTCGTCGCGACAGCTCAGTTAGGCGGCCTCCAATCGCACATTTGATTGATTGTAGGGTTTAACGTGCCGACGCAACGCAGGCAATGAGGCGCGCCGTAGTGGAGGGCTCCGGATTAATTTTGACCACCTGGGGATCTTTAACGTGCGCCGAAATCTCGTACACACAGGCGTTTTTTTTGCTTTTCGCCTCCATCAGAAAGCGGGCCGCCGCGGTCGGAATCGAACCCGCAACCTCGTGCTCAGCAGCGCAACGCCTTAGCCACTGAGCCACCGCGGCGGGTTCAATCGCACAAACAAGGTTCCGTGACGTCATAGAAAAGTTGTGGGGAATTGGCTAGGGGGTCACGACTGCTTCACACTTTTTTCTTTAATACCTTCGTTATTTGTTCGAAGATTGCGATGATATTGGTATCATTGTTATCGGGACTAAGCAGTCTTTCTAATAAACCAACTTGTATTTTGTCTTCATGGCTCCTTTAAGTCAAATCTACTCTCGCTATGCGCATCAGCATCTTACATTGTCCGTCATTGTCTGTGAAAATAAACAACAAGGGCAATTAGTTGGAAGCTTAGTCACGCCTACTGTATCCCAAGGTTCATGTTCTTTATTGCTGAATTTAGAGTACTTTGGAAAACTCTTTGCTTCCCTTATCATGCTCTTGCTCTCTCTCTCTCTCTCTCTTTTTTTTTTTTTCTCCTTTGAGTTCAGCTCCCCTTAAAGTGAAATTTTAAATACACGCCTCTGTGCCTCGTCATTAAACAGAGATTATTTGATACAGCTGCAGAACGGTGTGGGTACTTGGTGGCGCACATTTTTGGGCAACTGTTTGCTGATGAATGACACCTGCAGATGTCATCCTGAAGGTGGCTGGTGTCCTGACGGTCAAGGGTGGAACCGGCGCCATCGTCGAGTACTTTGGCCCGGGAGTGGAGTCTATTTCGTGCACAGGTGAGAGCCCCGGCTTGCACAGGCTTTTGTACCACCGTTTTGCATCGTTTGGTGCAAACGTGTTTGGCGTTATCTTTATCAAGCTGTATTTATGAACTACGTGATGCCTTATACGGCTTGGCAGAATGAATTCGCTATAAGTGGGTAAGTTTCAGGCCAGATTAGTTCCAGGCTGCTGGTCTGTTTGTGTACGATGACAAGGTGCTGTAACGCTAGTGTACGAAACATCCACTGATCAAACTTCTTTCTGCTAATATTTTTTAATTAGTTCTGTGGCTGTAACAGCGGGCAGTTGAGGTCAATTTAACATGCTCCAAGCGTTAAGTGACATTTTGTTGGAGGCAATGTGTCCTTGCACGAACTTCTTGTCTCCACGAACCGTATGGAGGGGAGGAGGTTGATTGATGGATGCAGTAACAGCATGTCTTCAAAAGGAAGCTGAAGCTGTTCTTGGAACAGACAATGCAATTAGTGGAATTGTACCATATGCTCATTTAAGCTCTGAACTGTAATATTTGCTATGTGAATTTTTGCGCCTGAAGGTTCACTATTCAGGTTGGGAATCTCGCCCTCAGTGAAGTGGGCAGTATGGTATGATGGTATAAATTTTTTATGGCATGCAGGGTGTTAATTTTTGTATTTGATGGCCTGGATGCACGGTCATGGTGGCATATTGTCCGGTTTTCTGCACTCACCCACATGCATGACACCAGCATTCACAATAGCATCTCTGTGTCACCTCGAGTGAATGTTTTGTAACCATGTACAAATTTGCGACTATTTGGGGGCTTGAAGGAAGTACCCACAAAATTGTCTTGAAATCAAAGCAGGTGGGCTTCACACCGGAGTGCTCCCGGCATTTGTTTTTCTATTTTACCACCCGCTCCTGTCTGGTCATTTTTATGGCTTCTAATGCATTACCAACTTTTCTGACTACCCTTGTAGTTGGTGTCATTGTTTCGGAGGTTGTTTTGGAGATAAGTTTAGAGCATGCATTGTGAAACAATGTTTGGTAGCATTGGCTGCATTTAGCTGCATTATGATTGGGGATTGAGCATAACACTGCCCAAAGATGCAGACAGCGTTTCTTTCTTTTTCAAATGTTCTTGTATTGCAGTTTCACCACTTTCTTCTTTCCTCTTCCTTTCATCCAGGTATGGGGACGATCTGCAACATGGGCGCCGAAATCGGCGCCACAACGTCGGTGTTCCCGTACAACAGCAGGATGCGGGACTACCTGGCCGCAACCAATCGCAAGGGTAGGTCGCTGCTCTCCTGTTGAATGCATGTTTACTCCACGATGTTTCCAAGTATTTACCGGAAAGTGCAAGACTAAGGATCTGGAAACTGCACAACCATTTGGGCTGTGCCTATAACAATGAGGGATCGAATGAACCAACACCTTTGGAAGGATAAATAGGTATTCTTCATTGCTGCGCCTTGGAAAACGTCGCTTTTCTTTGTGGCTAATTTGTCATGTGATGCAGTCACATGTAAACCAGTCTGTTGTTCTACGAGACTAGCTTTGTGGCTGATGGTATCGGGTGAAAAACGTGTGAACCAGCTTATCCGTGATGCCTAGCTGCTGTATCGGGACTGCAGTTGTATGGTACGAGCTTGTACTCATTGATTGATTGATTGATTGAGCAATCTTCCCATGTTGCAGATATTGGCGCCGCCGCAGAGTCCCACAAGCAACTGCTGACGCCCGACCCCAACTGCAAATACGACCAGGTTATTGAGATCAACCTCAATGAGGTGGGGATGCCATTGGTTCTTGCTTGACACTTTGTTCTTATTGCACTTTCTGTACCCAAATGCATGCCAAGTTTTGGGCATTAAAAGCAGTGTTAGCAGTGTACAAGCTAGCGAGGCGGCGTTTGTAATGGTATAGACTGATTCATTGCAGTGTGATTGTGATCCGAAGTTTTGAGGTCGCAGCTTGGAAAGTGAATGAGGCTTTCTGCATCAAGAGGGGGAGCTCGCGCAGTGTTAGCATGCCATCTTTTTCTTTCACACAAGTGATTTCTTGCCTTGAACCCTGCACGTTTTGTGCATATGCTGTTTCATGGGAAAGGGCGTAGATTATTTTAATAAAATAGTTGGGACTGGTGCCTGCCTTGTCGGGTTTGGGCTGTGAGCCCTCTGTTAACTCTGTGTGGAGATAGGAAAAATGGAACTTCACATATGATCAGATAAAAGGCAGTGTGCCCAGCAAATGTGAAAGGTTAGGTAAGGGAGGCTGGACTGGGTAGAAACAGTTTTCAACAATAGCTTCGGCCCTCATTTTTGGGCGTAGAGGGGATTGATTATTTAATGAGCTGTACACCCAACAGTGCTTTTGTTGTCCAGGTAAGTGCGAGATAGTTCTGTTGTGTGGCTTTTATAGTCTGAAAAATTGCTTTAGGAATCGGTCACAGAGGTAATAGCGGGCTTGATATTTTTCTTTTTGTGTGGGCAGTACATGGGGCGTGAGCTGCGCACGCAGAAGTATGGTGAGCAGCTTGTATTTGGTTACGAGTAGTTGAGTGAGCAGTGAGCGTACGCCTTGTTTAGATAATAATTTTACCCACATTGAGTGGTGTTTTTGGCATGCAATGCAGACCTTTTTGCCACAGCAACGTACATGAAACCGTGTGTTTTATGTCTGCCGATGAAAGCTGCATTTCTGATGGAGAGGAAAATGAATAAAGAAACCTCTGTGTGTACGAGCTTTTGTTGCACATTTGAAATCACTGCGGTTGTCAAAACTAACGTGCTGTACACTGGGGTGCAGTTTTGGCAAATCAACTCCCAGTTCAAACTTCCAGTAGACGCACGCCTCTTGGATGCATTCCATTCAGTCTTAAGGGAAGAGAAGAAAGAAAACAACAGAAACGGACTCATTTGTTTCCAAGTCTCCTAAAACTAAACTGGTTTTAAGAATGAAACCGATGCTCACCAGGAGACCGGTACACTGAGTGCTTATTGGGGAAAAAATGCAGAATTTGTGCATTACAGCTTTTGTAACATGATACGTACATTCTGTTGTGTCCTTTTTTTTTTGTCCTTGGCACTCAGATCTTGCACCGTTGTGACTAACAGACAGATCAAACCAACTGCACTCCCCAGAGTTCTAGTGTACGTGCGAAGGTGATTTCAGGACTGGGCTTCTATTAGCAAATTAGGAGCCCGTAAGAAACTGCCGCATTGGTCGATTCAAGCTGGGCACGTCGGTGCTTCTTGTTTCATCACACGACATCCCCCTTTTATGCCCGTTCTTTGATCTTCGCCATCTTTTCAAATTTCGTGTCAATTTGCCCGAATTTAAAGTCTTGTGCGTCATCATTGCATGCCGGACAAGGGGGCTGTACCCGGTGGTAACAAAATCAAGACAAGCCATGCTAAGCCAGTTTCCAAATGGACTAGCATCATCACCACCGGTCGTTCTTCTGCCCTCTCCTTTCAGCTGGAGCCCCACGTGAATGGTCCCTTCACACCCGACCTGGCCCACCCCATTTCGCAACTGGGCAAGCATGCCCAAGGACGCCGGCTGGCCTGTCGACATCCGTGTCGGTAAGTGACGCCGCCTGCGCTCCGGGGGGAGGGGCAAGTTACGAGGTTGCCTTGCATGCAGAAGTTGAGCCGAAAGTGCTTTGGGCAGTTCATACATCGTTATTGTTATTCACCGGTGCTGTGTGATGTGTAATTTGCTCTCATTTGTGCCTCTTTCAAGGCAAGCTTTAAGTGCTTTCTGACCTAAGGGGCACTCGCTTAGCTGCTCAACAATAAGCAGTTGGAACTGGGCGCCTGTGAGTGTCGTACATGTTTGGCGGCATTCTATCCTGTAATCCACCTTTCACTTAGCACTGCTGTCAGTGAAGTGTGAACCAACTAGCTCACAATGAGCTACAACCTCTGTCGAAAGTTTCTAGACTGTGCCAAAGGTTAATAGGCCATGAAGAATTGAACACACATGCTTTTCTCTAGAGTGAAACTAAAATCTTTCATGCCAAGATGCTGGCTAAAGCACTGCCTTTTCTTCCTGCCATGAAATAATTCGGTTACACTTGAAGGTTGAGCCTTTGCTTTGAATTTTTTTGTCTCTCAGAAACTTGGCATGGCCCAGAAACTTTTGACAATAACTTTACCTGATCCTCCCTTCCACTCTACCAGTTCATTTGCAGGCCTGGATGAGCTTGCCATGAACTAATTTGGTCATTCTTGAAGGTTGAGCCTTTGCTTTGAATTCTTTGTTGCCCAAGAACATCTACCTGGCCTAGAAACTTTTGGCAAAGACTGCACTCATTCCTCCTCGCACCTTCCTGCTCCTTTCGATTGCAGGCCTGATTGGCAGCTGCACCAACAGCAGCTACGAGGACATGAGCCGGGCAGCCTTCCTGGCCAAGCAGGCCCTGGACCATGGCCTCAAGGCCAAGTGCGCCTTCACGGTGACCCCCGGCTCGGAGCAGATCCGGGCCACCATTGAGCGGGATGGCCAGTCGAAGATCTTCGATGCTTTCGGTGGCATGGTGCTGGCCAACGCCTGCGGCCCCTGCATCGGACAGTGGGACAGGTGTGTGCAGCCTTATGGGGAGGAGTGTTTCCTTCGCCACGGTGGTTTGATGCATCTGGTTCTAGCAGCCGTCCAGTACATCTGGGGAGAAGCAGTCGTTTTGCGCACTTCACTTTTGCATTGTTCACAAGTAGAAAAGGGAGTTAGTCTGCCGTGGTTGTCTGGTGTATCTGGTTTTAGTGGCCATCCAGTACAGTTGATCAGCCAAACTCGTTTTGTGCACTCCCCTCTGGCATTGTTCACAAGTAGAGGGGGAGGGGATCAGAGTATCTTGTTGCCTAGTGCAAGATAACATTTACAGCTCCTGTTAACAAGGTCTGTTCACAGATTATGTCAGTCAAATGCTTGAAGTGTTTGGGTGGCATAATTATGTGTGTGACTTAACGACACATGAATGAATTGTGTTGTGGCAGCACGGTGCGAGGGGGAAATTACATTCCATCCCTCCCTCATTCTATAGCAGAGTGAAGTCCTTGATTGGTTGACGTTGCCTGGTAGCCGGTGAGTCTCAACAAAAAAAGGCAGGGGTAGTTATGCGTGTTAGCCTTCAACTTTATAGAGCTGGCTTTAAGAAAGCCCCTTTTTTGGTGGACCCTTTCTCGTAGATACACAAGAACAGTAAAAATAAACAATTTTGTGGCACATATCCTTGCAAGCTGTGGTTGGTACGCAACTCAAGTTTGTTAATTTGTGTTGCATAGATGGACACTAGAAAAAGTACCCAACAAGTGGCTGAGTTTCCCATCGTATGGAGGGAAAACAAACTAGCAGCATACTCCCATACATAGTGCATTATTTGTGGTTCATCTTATTGCGTGCTCGATTAAGTCTTTCATTACGGCGGAAAAACGGCCGATTTTAAGTGCTTCCACAAAACTATTCCTTTCTCTTGAGCTAGTGGACACATTTAGCATTGCTATGCATGGAATTGTAGTGTATAGATTGCTCTTACAAACACAGTACAGCAGTTTTGTGAAAGGCACAATTACTTAGTTTATTAGTCAAATAATCAGAAAAAAAATGCACAAAAAAGTATACACGCAACGTATATAGGCAATTGTAAATAGCCTAAAAATTATTTTAGGGATTCTAAAATATACAAATTGTTCCTACATTTCTTGGCTATGATTCAATATATATATCAACGCTGTACACCAAGTTTTGTATTTTTGTGGGCCCGTCAACCTAGCGGAACTGACGGCTGTGCCCCTCCTCGAAGCCACTCGAGTGTAAGTTGGTCATGCATCCAAGCACACTTTTTTGTGTTGTGACACAAAATCCTTTTCACCTTAGTGGTAAAAAACCAGAAAAAAAATCCAGCGCTTTTGAGAAGTGTCGCGCATCGCTCCGTAGCGGTAATCTGACACGAGTGCCAGGCTATCATGAAAGTGATAACGCAATATGACACGGCGCATTTGGCAAAATATCCCCACCATACGTTGTCCAGACCCTACACATCAACGTGTAAAGCCGCAGTCGTCAGATAGGGAGCCCGTTTTCTTTATAAATACAGCCCAAGTACAGCGGACGCCGTTTTCACACAACTCGCCACAATCGCGGGTTCAAATTTCACTCTTGGCGTGGTCTCTGCACACAAAATATCAACAAAACATAATAAAATCGAAAAATGAGTTGTCAATAAATACGCAAGATGGCATTAGTTGTCCGCCAGGCGCCGTTTTTAGCTTTCACGGGACGTTTGAAATCATCGGAACTTCATGTCCAATGGCCTATGGCGCCGTAAGGAAAGAGTTAAAGAAATGTCAGTCTATCTCTGGTAACCTACATTGAACACTTTGACTCTTCATCGTGTGACAAAATGGTGATGCCTCCAGAGTTGAGGCTGTTCCTCACCACTGAAATAATATCTTTGCTTATCAAGTCATCAAAGAGAAGTGTGTCTACTTGTGCGTTCCATCCAAGAAGGAATTAACCCTCCTTCATCTTGTTTAGGTATAGCCAAGCATTGCTTGATTGTCTGTGTATGGTGAAAGCATCATTTTCATGGTGCTGGTTTGGTTGCTAGCCTCTTTGGCCGCTGAAAGCTGCTACAACTTCTCTCTCTCTCTGCAGGAAGGATGTCAAGAAAGGGGAGAAGAACACGATAGTGACGTCGTACAACCGCAACTTCACGAGCCGCAATGACGGAAACCCCTCCACCCACGCCTTCGTGACGTCCCCGGAGTTGGTCACAGCCCTGGCCATTGCCGGACGCCTGGACTTCAACCCCGTCACGGACGAACTGACTGGCGCCAAGGGTGAGTGAGCCCTTTGAATCGGTGTTTTTCTAGTGGTTAAAGAGCAGCTTACCCATTAACGTTCGTATTGTGCTCCCCACAATGATTTCTATTTTGTTTCGTATATGTACTTTAATTGTTATTATCGAATTACTAAGTAGTTGAACCCAGGGTTAACAAACTGGGAGCAATGAATTATGTTGTACAGCGTAGACCGCTTATAACATGACCTCTTATAACCACTTATAGGGATCAAAATAGGGACTTTAGATGAACTTCAAACGAATGGAGATACTAAGGAAAAAAAATACATAGCAGTGGGTACTCCACAGCCACCTCCCAGCCATTTTGTGGGGCCTCTGTAGTTCCGTTTGATTGTGTCACTGGAATGCTAACATGCAGTTAACGGCTGGCCCATGTTACATCGCTCCTACCCACATTATATCACTGTAGTGCAAAATTTGAAAGGTGTTCACCATTTCTGGCATTTTTCCAGCTCAAACAAACGCTCGTTAAGGTAGCGTTTCCCTCGGCTTTTCTGTCAACCGGCTTACTTGCCGTGGCCGACTTCGACTTATTGGTGTCTTATTCGTAAGCGGGAACTTAATCATGAACTTATGCGTACGGGCAAACGGGCCCAGGGTTCAACGGAAGTCTGTCTGGGCAGGTGGTGAGTTCATAACAAAGTTGCGGTCACTGACCAAGTCAGTTGAAAAAAGTCGACGTTTCGGACCCCATCCGGAATCCTTGGGATCCGTATGGGATCCGAAACGTCGACTTTTTTCAATGACTTGGTCAGGGACTGCAAGTTTGTTATGAAAGTTGTATTTTGTCCCTTCAAGGACCTATCTCCTTAAAAAGAAGATAACACGGCACTGTCCGATCTCCTTGCCTCCCGTTCCCCAGGCGAGAAGTTCAAGCTGGAGAGCCCCCGGGGCGACGAGCTCCCGCAGCGGGGCTTTGACCCCGGCGAGGACACCTACCAGGCCCCGCCCAAGGACAGCTCCACGGTGTCGGTGGACGTGGACCCCCAGAGCCAGCGGCTGCAGCTGCTGTCGCCCTTCCCCAAGTGGGACGGCAAGGACCTCGAGGACATGGTCGTCCTCATCAAGGTCAAGGGCAAGTGCACCACCGACCACATCAGCGCCGCGGGGCCCTGGCTCAAGTACCGGGGGCACCTGGACAACATCTCCAACAACATGTTCATCGGGTGAGCTTGGGTGGGACAGCGTGCAAAGTGATGAGGAGAAGTTGAGAACCGAGGTGAAGTAAGAGACAGTCGAGGTTTTATTGGGACGCACCATCTATGAGCTGTAGACAACCAGCAGTTGTTAATACCAGCAGTGGGTCGTGTTAATGCATTGCAGTCCGAAACCTTTGCCCACTTTCTGACTGTCATGGTCCAAAACTATTTTGCGAGTTTTGGTGCCGCGAAGAAAAACACAAACTGTGCATGAAAAACTCGCAGGATATTTATTTGTCCTCTTGCACTCTGCACGCAACTCTTTTCCAATATTTGAGCGCTCGCTTCTGTCGAATTGCTGTCGTCACTATCTGGTGAATGCACGTGTAATTCTCTTCCTCGCTAAAAGTCATCATCGCTTTTGCTAAATGCACCACTGTAAAACGCACATAAGTGAAAAAGTGGCTGTGCTTCTCAGCAAACAGGGCGCTACTGAGAACGACGCTCTGGGATCCAGAGAGACCGCGCCGAACATTGTGCTGCACCCTAGTTCAAAATAAAGTAAACTTCTACAAAGTTCACTTATCCTTCAAGAGACAGGGCATCATGTTTACAAAAAATGCGCGTGCGTCGCATCAGAAAAAAATGCGAAATTTAACCTTGAACACTCTTTTCAGGCGTTGCTAAAAAGCGGACCGCTATGGCCATGTTGCGTTGTAGGGCAGGGTCCGACAACAGACCACAAAGGGCTAAGGAGGGAAAACTAGCAAGAGTCCTGTGAGTCACTGCAGGGGGGTCTGACACGTATTCTCTCTTTTACAGTTGTAATGACTATGGTGGGGGGTGTTACTGCTTTTTATTTCGGTTCTTCACATTTTTAGTCATGTCATACAAACTGTCCCCTGTATGGCAGTTTTGTTGCACGTTCAGGCCCCCCTTCTCTCGCTGGAGTTCAGATCTTCGCAAAGATGAGGCAAGCGAAATGACATCATATAGGCAGCAATACGTCAATGACATGTGTTAGGGGCTTACTGTGGTCAGGGGGAGAACGTCTTGTGTGTAATGCACATTGAAATGAGCGCTCTACGGTGCTTTTATTTGGCGAGTGCTGTTTACCGAGGCCTCAGTCCATAGGTCACACATATTGGGGACTGGCTTACTGCTCGGGGCTTTCTGAGGACACAATCTTAGCACCTGGACTAAGACTCTCGTACTCACAGAGTGCTTGTAACAGCGGCACCTTAGCATAGCGTTTGGTGAAATCGATCTGCTCTGTGGAAGTTTTTTTTTTTTTTTTTTTTTTGGCTTCTTTGACTCTCTGTGGCTGTGCTCTCTCGTCTTGCAGAGCCATCAGTGAAGAGAGTGGGGAGGCCAACAAGGTCCAGCACCGGTTGAGCGGCGAATGGGGCGGCGTTCCCGACACCGCAAGAAAGTACAAGGTATGCAGCAAAATGGGGGGTTGGGGGTTGAACACTTGAGCGAATAGCCGCTAATGATGTGCTGTGCTGCATGGCTTCATTTATATCAAGGGAAGGTCCTGTAAGTGAAGTTCTGTATAAGAAGGGAGTGTAGAATCAGTTTAATTAAGGGGCCATGAAGTCAAAATACGACTCGAAACAACTAGCCTTCGGTAGCTCGTGTGTCAAGCGCTCGTGTGTGTCAAGTACTCTTCCCTGTGTCCGTGTGTAAACCGCGCTGTCTTTTCCTAATTCGGTAGCTCACTCAGTTCCATTCCAACCACAAAGGAATCTTTTTAAACTGAAAAAGGAGTGGAAGAAATACAGTTGAACCTCAATATAACGAACCTCGATTTAACGAAATTCGCGATATAACGAATTTTTTCAGTTTTCTATCAAAATTTTGCTAAAATCCATGTATTTTTATCTCGATTTTACGAAGCAATTTCGTGCGGCGCTTTCGATTTAACGAAGTCATGGCGAGGAAGCAAGAACGAAATTCCGGTCGAGGCACGTTTTATTTTGCTTCCCAGAGTCTACAATGAAAAGATTCAGTACTCACATTAACTCTTAAAAGGCTAGAATGAAAGAAAAGCGGTGAATTATGCGGTTGACAACAATTAAAAGCGATGAAAGAAGCTGCTCAAAAAAACCGCTAGCGGTCCATGGACCGTTAATAGTGCGGCCACCATTTTGACGTCTCCATCGTTGCCTATGCCAGCCGCCCTCTAATGCTTAGGCTTGCCGAAGGCCGAAGCCTACTTCAAGTTGTTTTTTCTACGCGTCCTTGGTCACGGTGCTGCTGCTCTAGGTTGTGCTCGCTGATAACCACATTAATATTTTGTTCATCCATCATTAGATGAGTCTTGCAAACAGCATGAGTACTCCAAGGGAAAGAAAAGTGTTCCGAACAAGAGCCTGAGGAAGTGTCGGTGAAACCGAAGGCCATTGAAGTGATGGATGCCATCGACGTTCTGCGGAGGCACGCAGGCGCACGCAAATGTTGAAGAGCAAGCCTTGTTAGTGCTGTCAGCATAACGAGCGTCACTTAAAACCCACCCTGTCAGAAAACGCCAGACACTGCTTACGGACTCCTTCACTGCGGCTTGAACATCGAGTGCTGGTGGCAATAAATTGCTCCCCGAACGTGGTCAAAACGTGTTGATTAGACAGCTGCGATGCGGAGAAATCGGTTTCTTTAGGGCTCAGCGGGCATAAAAGTAATTGCTTAATCAAATTTGGCCAGAAGATATTAATGTAAGCTTTCCGATTTTGCGGGAGCACGTAAGCGCTGCTCCACAAAGTGAAGCGGTCTGTGTGTACTCCGCTCAACTCTCAATCATGAATTTATCTCGAGTGTCGTGGTTGCAACACGCGCCCATACTGTAAAGCCTTTGTGCATGAAAAGTCTTTCGAAAGCTTTATAGCACCCTTCCGCTGTTGGTCCGCCGCACACCTCAACGCTGCGCCTAAGCCTGCCACTGAACGGACGAAAAGAGGCGTATCGTCGAACCAGCACCTCGCCGGGGTGAAGTTCACGGGGCATGGACGCGGGTTCAATTGACTAACAGGGGCGTTTAGTAGTGACCGAAATGAAAAAAAAAAAAAGCAGAAACCTAGTCTGCTATCATATTTAATGAGGCGTTGCGGAAAAAGGCACCCGTTTTACAGACGACACGAACTACTGTCGCTATCCGAATTCCATTGCCTAAGTGTTGAAGCTCTTAATTCACACAATTTTGCGGCCAGTTTTAGTACAATTTCGGTTTTAACTGGAGAGGTACCTACATAGCAGTTGTTTCTGAGCGATGGGCAAGGTTTTGAAACCTCAAAACTGGTTAATTAACTGTAAAATCGAAACCTCGATTTTACGAAATTCTCGATTTAACGAAATTTTCGCCCACAACTACGACTTCGTTATATCGAGGTTTAACTGTATTGGGAGACATTTTAGCTTTGCGCTACAGAGACGTAATTGCCGACGGAGGGGACGTGATGTGGCCTGCACTAGAATCGTTGTTATCAGTGGGCGAACACTGAACTGCATCATCGCATTCAGGTGATACAGTTGAACAAAACTAGAGGCTGCACTGCAATCTCTTAGTCATGCTTCTTGGTAGTGGTTAAGGCAGGCAGCCGCCAATCAGACTGACAAGACATCATTGAAAAATTGCTGGAAAGTGGCTGCCAAGTCGCCACCGCTTCCTCTGTTTTTCCTAATATCTGCATTATGTCTCGGACGTTTGCGATAAAGTTGGTATCATTGTTACCGGAGCGAAGTAGTCTTTTTTTTTAAACGAACCAAACTTGTATTTGGTTTTCATGGTCCCTTTTAGTGAACTTCGCACGAAGGGAAAATGCGGTAGGCCTCATGCTCAAGTCTAGTGTACAAGTGTTACCTTAGACAGCATGGCTGGGTAGAAGGCTTTTTATTTCAGGTGAAGAGAAATAACTGCAGTTAGGCGGGAATGTGTGATGTGTGACCTGCGCAAACAACAGGATGGGTACTAAGAGATGAGACTAGGTTTGGAGGGAAAGAAATTTGGCCATCTTCGCAATTAAGATGTGTAGGCTGAGGGAACAGCGGAGCTAGTGGTCTTCCCTAGCTTTAGGAGGATACTGCCCTTAGTGTGAAACTTGTCAGTCTTGCTGCTTTTTTTCTCCACTGATTTCAAATACAGTGTAGACCATTTATAACGTAACCGCTTATAGTGCGGGACCGGATATAACGCGGGTTTTTGTGACCACCGGTTGCCTCCCATAGAACTAATGCATAAGCAGACCGCTTAAGATGCGGTCGGCCGAAGCACAATAACCGTTTATAGTGCGGTTTTTTCGGCGGGTCTGCTCATCCACCGGCGCAGCTGGGGCATCATTTCAGGGTAGCAAAAGAAAAAAATAAATGATGAAATCGGCCATCTGACGCAGCGCGCACCCCTTGCTCTCCTCTAACTTCGACACAGAAGAAAAAATAGGCACCCTTTAGTTCGCTCGTACGTGATTAACCACAGCTGTCCTTGCGTGATGCACCTCGGAAGATAGCGACCGGCTCCCCCCGTGCGCGCGTGGAAAGTTTCTATTAATCGTGAACCGCATGGGCCGTTTTCGCTCACGAATTGTGCAATCGCGTTGCGCGTGGCGTTTTTTCATGCTCGCGTCTACGATTCCGCTGATTCCGCGCTCGCGGTGGCTTCTTCGCGTGGCAGTGGGAGGAGCCTAACGACTTGCACCAATGGAAACGCACCTAATGGCGGGAGATTCAAAGCGCTCCGAGCCGGCTAGCCGCGCTAGAGGTGTTTAGGCTTAAGTCCCGTCGATCAGACGAAGGGACTTTAGTTTAGGCTTACCGCCGCGGTATTTTTGATTGGCGCTTTCACAAGCAGCGTGGATGGCAGTTTATATTCCACTTTGCGGTCACATTATCAGCTCTTTTCTTGCATGAGCATCTTCGCTTGCGCCTCGTGCGGCATTTCAGCGAGCGGTTAGAAGTGGTCGCTGGAGCTGCCTGCACCGCTTCACGGCCAGTGCCGACGCCATGTTGAAGTTGTATCCGCGCCGGCGTCGCCGCGCCTGCAGCGTGCGCTGCAACGTTTCGCGAGAAAATCGCTCCATGCGGTTCACGCTTAGAACGTTGTGCAGATAAGCCACTGCTCATTCCCGATCAAGCGAGCCGCGCGAAGATTTCCACCACCAGTACGTGCGCTGATAAGCAGCCGCCTTCGGCATCGTGAACGCAAGGTGGGAAAAAAAAAAAAAAATCCCGCTGGCCTTTCTTATCATGTCCTGCGACGCAAAATACGCAGCCATGGTCTTTCAAAACACAAACACAACGGAAGTTAAAGCCGCACTCGCCGTTTGTAAGACCGCGCGCGCTTTTGCAATGTGTGAGACCCGGCAGCAGCGGCTGATGTTAAAAATAATACGAAATGAAGACCCTTCCTTCGTTTTCAGGCGCTGTGCGTTTGGGTGATAAAAAATTTAGGATGACTTGAGAGGTAGGTGGTGATATGGTTGAATTCGCGCACGTTTTGGTTATAGTGCGGTACCGCTTATAGTGCGGATTTTTGCGGCTCCCGCGACATACGTTATAAGCGGTCTACACTGTATGCCATTATTTTTTGAGTAAGTCAATTATTTCCCGAGATACCTAATTGGTCATTTTCGGAGGAAAAATAGACAAAATAGTGTTGGTCGTAAAACTAATTTTCATATTTCCTAATTCTATGAACCCTGGCGAGTGCAATAAGACAAGCAGTTTCTTGACGCACCACTTGGAACTAATTTTACAGCTCATTAAACTTTGGTGGCACCAGTGGCAAGGAACCATTCGGAGTGACCATTTCAAGCGCCGAAGTTTAATGAGCTGTAAAATAACAGTGGAATCTCGGTGACACGAATTCGGTTGATAGGAATTTCGTTGTGATACGAATTTTCAAAATTACCCGGCCAAAATGCAATGTATGCAATGTAAAAAAAATTTGAATGATCCTCGCGCATTTATCACTCCGGCGCGGGTGATACAAACACGCGAACCGCGAGCAGACGACCGCGGCGTGAATGGGAGTGTTGGTGCAGCTGCGCAGCCTTGGTTACATGCGAAAAACATTAGTCTCCCCCGCTGACGATAGTCCTCCTCGTGCGTTGTTTACAATAGCGGCAGGAGAGGTGCTGCTCCGAACGAACAGAACGTTTCGCCCTCTCGACGCCTGGTCTTTCTCCCTCCCTTCTTTTATTTCCCGCTACAATCTCTTCTCTCGGTACCTTACATTTCCGCTGGCGGCAGCTCGGGTGCCTCTAGCTTCCTTTTTTTGTATTATACTTTTTGAATAAACCACGGCAACCTCTCATTTTTGACGGTGAATACGCTCGCCAATTTGCCTTCTCAGCATTCCTCGCTTCCCTCTATGCCCCGCGCTCTAGCTACCCTGCTGTCGCCTTGCCTTGTGTTGCCTACGCCACTGGCGCGTCGATTATGTTGAACCGTAAACAGCATGGAGCGTTTTCTTCTCACGAAAATGCGCCACACACGCTACATGTGCGCTTACGCCGCCGTGAATACTACCCGCATGCTGCGCGCGGCGTGGCAGGCGGCGGCAGCATGGTGGCCTCAACGGCCGCAAAGTGGTGTGCGGATAGCTCGACCGACTGTGTCTGACCGCTCTTTAAGATGCCACTTAAGGAACAAATGAAGTTGCTTGTACAGTAATGGAGCTGATACCGTGGGCGAAAACGACGCTGTAAAGCATCATCCGCACGGCTAGGGAAAGCGTCAACCAAATATCTGCCACCGGGGTAAGCCTAAACATCTCTGGCGGGGCCAGCGGGCTGTCCGGAGCGTTTTCAAACCACGACCGGCTTTCCGCCATGAAGAGCGTGCCTCCCCATTGGCGCAAGTCGGCAGGCTCCTCCCACTGCCGTGCGCATCGCGCGTAATTTTCTGAGCGAGGTAGAATCTGATGCGGGGGCGAAATTGCGTGCAAAAACGCTCCATGCAGTTCACGCTTGAGTTCGTGTGCGCGCATCGCATCGGTGATGAGCGCACATTCTTTTGACGCCCGCGTTGACGATTCAGCCCAGCACCCCGGCGCCAGCCTCTGCCTCAGTCGCCGCGAACAGCAGTGGGAGGAGCCTCACGACTTGCGCCAATGGGGAGACGTGTGCCTCATGGCGGCAGTTTCGAAGCGTTCGCCACAGCTGGCTGGGCCACCTCCGCGGCGGATATTTGGCGCGGATGACATTTTATAGTGCTGTTTTCTCCCACACTGTCAGCTCCTTTCCCGCATGAGCAATTTAGTTTACACCTGGAGCTGCGTTTTAACAAAAGGCTAGAAGCAGTCGTTGAAGCTACTTGCACCTCTTCACGGCAAGAGCCGATGCCATGTTGCCGCCGCCTGTTTACACTTTTTCTCGTTTTCTGATGATTTTCAGGTGGTACAAATATTTTTGCCGCCCCTTGAAATTCGCATGACCTAGATTCCACTGTAGTTCCAAGTGGTGCATCAAGAAACCGCTTCTTTTATTGCACTCACCAGGGTTCATAGAATTGGGAAATATGAAAATTACAGTTTTATGACCAACATTGTTTTGTCTATTGTTCCTCCAACCAAAAATGACGAAATTATCTACCGTATAATGCGGAATATAGGTCGAGGCGGAATATAGGTCGACCCCCTTACCTTGTAGCCGAAAAATGCAAAAAAAAAAAATAATTAGGTACCAACCATTGTTTTATTGAGACTATAACTTGTTTCGTCTCAGATTACTCATTTAAAACTGTCTGAAGTATCGTCGGACGACTGCTTCTGGCTCGCTGTCGCCCACACAGCAGGTCGTCCTCGGTGCAGTCCAGGGAATTGCTTATGCAGCACTTCTTCAACACTCGCAAGACCATGTCATCGTGAAGCGAGCGCAAAGCATGGGACACTCGTGTGCAGACCGTAGCGACAGCCAGTCTGTGCAGGCGGTCAGCAAACATCTTGGGGTATCCATTCGTAGAGACATCGCACGACGCTAGCGGACACAATTTGCCCTTTTGTACAGCAGCACAGGTGCACAGAGCAGCGCCCATGAAACGAGGCCTTCCGAGCGTTACATACCGAGAGCTGCCCCTTGAGCTAACGCCGCTAGCAACAATTCTTTTGGCGATACCCACGCGGTACCGAACTGGCGCAAGGCGGACACGTCTTTGGCCTTGTAAAACCCCCAACTTTTCTTTTTAAATGCTGCTGTGAACTGGCACCAAGTGCCCAAACTCATTTTGAGCAAGAAGAAAATAGCACGCACACATTCGCCGACAGCGAAAGAAGCAACAAAACAAAGATGGCGTCGCGTCCGATTGATGGTGGTGGCGATGGTGCCTTTGGGGTTTGGATGGGCTCGATGGGCTGCCCGGTCGCCAGATGACAACTGCCAGTGACTGCAATATAGGTCGAGGGTGACTTTTCGGCAAATTTTTCTGTAAAAAATCTCGACCTATATTCCGCATTATACGGTAGCTAATTGACTGACTCAAAAAATAATGTCATATTTGAAATCAGTGGGAAAAAAGCAGCAAGACTGACAAGTTTCACAGTGTTTGCTTACAAATTAAAAGAAATTGTTTTAAGAGCTCTGTCCCCCTTAAGCTTAAAGCATAAACTTAAGCTTACACAACTCCGCTGCTAAATGATGTTCATGACATGCTCTCCCGGTCGGTGGCAGGCGGAAGGCATCAAGTGGTGTGTGGTGGGTGACGAGAACTACGGCGAAGGCAGCAGTCGAGAGCATGCTGCCCTCGAGCCCAGGCATCTGGGCGGCTACGCCATCATCGTCAAGAGTTTCGCTCGTATCCACGGTGGGTGCGCTTTTGTCTCACGTTGGCTTGTCTTGGCTGCAAGGTCATGATGAAGCCATGCTGGTACGCATTGACGGTGCTTTTTTTTTTTCTCCAAAAATGGTCATGTCATAACATCTGTCGTTTGTAATTTGGCCGGTATGTTTTCATAGGGGCTGCACTTTTCTTTTGCTGTTGCAGTGCTCCCAGAAAACTATATAAGCATGTAATTTTACTGCATGCAAGTGAGGATGTGTTTCTCAAATGAGGGTCCGCAAGGACATTTTAGGGGTCTTGAAAGATCTCTTCAAAACTCTTCCCCCGCCTCCATCATTTCTCCTTTTTGCCGTATCTGGCCGGCAATGACAAAGGTGGCTTCGCTGCATGACTCGAAAGATAAAATTCATCACATGGCTCATGTTTTAAGGTTGGCTTTGTGCATAGCATCGAAGCTGTGCAGACAAGCCATACATACAAAAGGCCGCATTTAGGTTTTGTGACTTTTAGCTGTGGAAGCAAATTGCTTGACAATATGACGCACTCCAGCATAAAAGTCACACAAAAATAGCGGGAATAAGTATGTAGTCGATTTTAGCTGAGAGTGCAAATTGTTTGACATTTTAACATGAATCAACATTGTATATCCCATTGTATATCACTTTTACCAGCATCAAAGGGATTCCCGACATTCTCATGGTTTCGAGCCGCTATAGTAGGCAATGGCTTTGTGAAACATCAAGAAGTTTTCTTTCATGTGCCAGCCGGGCATTTCATATGTAGGCAAAGCAAGGAGCTTTGAATGCTTGTCTCTAGTTTCACGAGAAGACGGCGCTCGTGAAAGTCTACTGTTTTTTTTTCCCGTGCAAGTCTCTGTGTTCACAGCAAGTGCAACGTACCTTCAAAACCATGTTACACCAACTAGCCCGACATCGAGCTTTACTGAACCCTTTTGGGCATAAGCTGCTGTACTACCGTACACCTTCCTTTTTGTGTACTCTCTTGCACACTCGTGTGCTAACCACAGTTACACGAAGAGACAGTTTGGAGCAGGTAATTGGTAAATCTGCACCGGGAGACGTGAAATGTGGACGTTTTGGCTCCATTCAGATGAGGCGGTTTCAGCAATGGTGACGACCAACAACGAAAGGCCAACCATCTTTCTCATACTAGTGCACTTGCAGCATCTACTGCAGGATGCTTTAGTTTACCGATGAAATCCTTGTACCGCCGTCCTGGATCGGTGGCTAGGTTGTTGGGCTGCCGAGCCTAAGGGCGTGGGTTTGATGCCGGCTGCTTTTCAGATGCTCGTGTGTTGAGATTGTGGCGCGCATTCAAAGATCCCCGGGTGTTCTAAAATGGTCGGGAGCTTTCCACTACAGTGCGCCTCGTAGACCAGGTTAAACCGGAAAATTTGCATCAAGCCCCCAATATTTAAGAACTTGAATTTGTTGCCGGCGGTGCATTAATGTGGCTAGCAATCAATCTCTGACCCTCGTCCCACGTTCTCTCTCGTCGTGCTCAGAGACCAACCTGAAGAAGCAGGGTCTGCTCCCGCTGACCTTCCAGAACCCGGCCGATTACGACAAGATCAAGTCGGACGACAAGATCTCGCTCCTGGGCCTCAAGGACCTCGCACCTGGCAAGGTACGCTCTAAGCTGTGTGGTTGCAACTTGGCCACACTCCCCTCTCTTTCCTTTCTTTTTGCTGAATTCAACACATTTGATGCTATTTCTGTGTTGAACGACGCGTATCGTGAGAATGAAGGAACGCTGACCACAGGTAATGACAACGTGTACTTTACAGTTTGGCGCCCAAGACAAGTGCCTTGTTCTCAATGACGCCACTGGGAATGAAGCTTCGGTAAAATACATTGTTGGGCTAGTTGGTGCATACTGCTTGAAGAAAAAAGAGCGCTAAAAACACGACACAAAAACAAAGAACGACGACACAGATGTGGTAACTCGCAACCAATTTATGAGTACCAAATGAGTACCGGCTCTTAGCCAACATGTGGTAAAGGGAAGTGATTGTTTTCAAAGTAGTGGCTCCTTTCTTTTACCGTATCTTTTAAGGTTTTGTGTGTGTGTGTGCATGTGTGTCTGCATGCTTGCGTGTTTGTTTGTTTAAGGGGGGACGCGGGTCTTAGAATGGTCCAAAATCGCGAAAATACGCATTTTGGGAAAAACACATTTTTGAAGTCTTTGTACCTTCAAGCACCTACTCTATAAGTTTCACCGCTGAATTTGATCGGGAATAATCTCAAAAACGACTTTGAAAACGCAGCGGGAGCCGCAAAACGCCAAAAAACGGGCTAAAAAAGCTTGAAATTCGCGCGCGCGCCACACTCGAAGCAGACTGCCGGCGGCGGCCATCTTGGGCTCGCTTTGTAGCTGATTTCTTTGTGCGTATTTTGCGCCAACTGAAAATGGCGTCGCATGAGGAGAACGAGCGGTACCGCCGATTTACCGAAGGTCGTTTCGGAGCCGCTGATTGGCAGGAGCAGGCGCGCTCGAGTCGAGCCCCCCGTTCCGCGTCTCTGATTGGCCGGCGCCGTTGAGCCGCCATTTTTTTTTTTTTCGTTTTGTTTTTGCAGGTGCGCGTTCGGCGCCGCAGTATTTTCAATTTGGGTGTGTTTTCTCTGCAGTTAGTGACTGCAATTCTGTCACAACGTCTTTACGTCTCGTGCCGCAATGCCTGGAGACCTTTACCTCAAGAAACTACGCGCTGCAAGCGTACGGAAACACGATGGAAGACGCCGTAGACGGCGGTGCCGAAATCGCCTGTCACGTACGAATCTGGTCCGAAAGCGCCGCGTGAAAACGTCCGGATTTAGTTAGCTGTTGTGCTTTGGTCTCATTTGTGAAAAACAAAGTTGGCAGCACAATATGTTTGTGCTTTTCTTTAGTTTGCATAGGCATTGAAGGAAGTGCAAAGTAGGAACTGCCGTACTTGAAGTTCAGCAAAAAGTGCAGTTTTCCAGCGCTGTTTACAAAAGTTTTTCATTACTTGCATAGAGCCTTCCTGATTATTTTTGTGGTACGGTCGCATACTCGTTTTTTTTTTTTCTTGAGGAACAGAGTGACACGGCGCTTTTTATATTGGGCTATGCTGTAGCAAGAGTAAGAAATTAAAGATGCATTTCTCTTATTTTGCGATGTCATGCTCTGCCTGAGTGTTTCACTATCAGGCTTTTGACCTAGGGTGATAAGACTGGTATCATTTAAATATTAGATCTAGCAGGTGATGCTGTTTTTATCACTCTGGTATCCATCGCCAACATGTTAGCAGGTGATGCTGTTTTTATCACTCTGGTATCCATCACCAAATTGAAGTCCACCTGCAGCTCTACAGTTTATTTTGTGAGGTCACGCTCTTCCTTGCGGGGTGTTTCCTTACCTTACTCTTGAGCCAGGATAACAAGACTGGTATAGTTTCATTTGTATTGAATTGGTCTAGCAGCTGATGCTATTTGCATCATTGAAGCATTGATCTCCAAAGTGCATTTCACCTACAGCCTTGCTGTAGATTTGAGATGCATTGCAGGACAATCTAGTTCTGGGTGGCTGCTGTGCTTTAGTCTCATTGGTAGCACAAAAATAACAGCAGCACATGGTATTAGTGCCTTTCTGTATTCTGTAAAGACACAGAGAAAAGGTGAATGAGGATATACAGTTTCTGAGGTGTAACAGTAGAAAATTTAATTTTCCTTTGGAATTTGTACGGTATTCGTGTGAATTTACGTCAATCTTTTCAGAGTTATTTTTGTGTTACAGTCACATACTTGGTATGCTTTTCTTCGTGAAGAATAGAGCTACAAAATGATGCTATTTATATTGTTGTAGCTATGCTGTAGCAAAAGTTACCGTGATCTGAAACTTCAAATGCAATTTTCTCAGTTTCTTTTTTTGCAAGACCAAGCTCTGCCTTACGGGGGTTTTTGTAATGTTGCTCTTGGGCTAGGATGACAAGACTGGTACCATTGTATTCGTACTGAATTGATCTAGGGGGTGATGCTATTTTGATTGCTCTGTCATTGTTTACCTATTTGCAGAAATTAATAAAAATGAGGCAATTTTATACGAATTGCTGATATCAAATGATCACCTCTTTCATGCTTTGCAAAAGTCTTCAAAATTAATAAAAATAGCATAGCCCCCCAGAGTAGACCTTTGGCATTATGTCCGTATAAATCATTAATGAGTTTGCTATAGCGAAATGGCTCTAAACCCCCGTAAGAAATGCCTCAATAAATAAATTTCAAAGTGTTGTATTTTTTGAACAAATGACGCTATGTCAAAACCAATTACATATTTGAAATCAGTGTAAAAAACTGCTTAAGACTGCCAATTTTCATCTAGCTGGCCCTAATAATAAAAAAAATTGTCTAAAGACCCACCTCCCCCCTTAAAGACAGCCCACTTATACCCCCATCTTTATTTCGTGGAATAAATTAGTTGTGAGTAGCGCATCTGTGCCGTCGTTCGTTGTTGCGCCGTGTTCCTAGCGTTCTTTTTCTCTTCGAAAGAGGGTGCCGAAAAGTCAAGTTTGTTTTATCTGTGGTCAGCATCCTTTTATTCTTACAATGACCCTTCCCAGCAAGACGTGTGTTCATCACACGGCTGAAATTATTGAAAGATGAATCCTTCAGTGATCTGCTATTTGAAAATTAGTGTTCTTCATATTGCCTGCCATTTAAACTCTCTTGAGCAGATGTTTATGATGTCAGTAGCATGTGCTCTGTAAGATCCAAGTTTTCCTAGTTCAGTGTTTTGCTAGAACAAGATGACATTTCTTGCTACGCTTTCCATAACTTGTCACTGACATGGCTCCAGAAGCAAATTAGCTTTGCATAAAGCCTTGCTTGAAATGAAATACAGTGCAAATTTAGTTTCAACAAGTGGAGGCCACATTTGAGCAAGTGCCATACAAGGAAAAAATTGTGCAATTAACATGAGGTTAGTGTCAGAGGAACCTGCAATGTTCAAGTCTGTCAGTAGTCCCCTGCAAAAAATTGAGTGTGAAACCACAAGGACTTTTATATTAGCCAAGTACATCCTGAACGATCCTCTTTCATCGTTCTTTTCTTTAAATTTTCTTTTTTCCCCTTCCCCTCCCTAGCCCGTCAAGTGTGAAGTCAAGCACAAGGATGGCTCCAAGGACACAATCACGCTGAACCACACCATGAACGCGACACAGCTCGAGTGGTTCCGTGCGGGCAGCGCGCTCAACCGAATGGCCGAAGTCAAATAGAGCACCGGGGCTCTGTACAGGGGAGTCAAGTCTTTCCAAGTGCAAGAAAACAGTTTCCTTTGTTCCTTTCTCCCGGCAGCATCCGCTCAACAATGCAAGCTTCACCTGCCGGACAGAGTGCCCATTGTGTCGGCAGAGCGCGGCGAGATGGAGAGTAGCAGCACCCATGCGTAGAGGACGGCTGGAGTCTGTGGTCACCCTCCATTTTGTTTCCTCCTTGTGTTTTTTTTTCTAGGGGAGGCACTTTTCTCCACGATGTTGGTTCTGCTTGTGCTTAGCACTTAGAAACGCACGTAGAGACAGAATCAGGTGGTGACGTTGATACGTTGAAATAAAGATACGCTGCTCTGGAGAGATGTGTTTGTCTGAATGGTAGTGCCAACTTGTTCTTTTCTCGTTGGTACTGCGCATGGTGGGCTGAATTGCACATGGTGGCCTTGCAATATGAAATTTTGTTGTTCTTAGTGGTTGCAGAAAACCTAATTTATGAACCTTTCTGACTTTTGCGGCCGTCTTACTGCCAGCCTGTGCAGGGAGTTTCCTGCTTCCAAGACTGATGGCAAAAAGGCAGAAGTCAGTGGCAGTAGTAGCTTATTTGAAATAAAAAACCCACCTAATGCTTCTCAAAACGCAACTAATCAAGCTGGCGGGGTCTAGTCCCGAAGACGACGTGAACGTGGGTGGGATGTGGAGGCTCTGCGCATCCCGACCTCCCACTCCCTGCTGGCCATAAATAAAGTATTTCTCTCTCTCTCCCTCTCTATCTATCTCTCTCTCTAATCAAGCTTGAAAAGCTTTAACGGTGCAGAAGTGTTTGGTCCCTTCTGTTGTTGTGATGGTAGTGAATTGATGCTTATTGTTGGAATGAAATTACGGCGTTTAAGTGAAGCTATTTCTCGTGTAGTTATCAGCTTTAGGAAAATTGCTCGAAATTTCGTTTTTGATCTTGAATTTCAGTTCCAGCTTGTATTGTGGGGCATTGCTGAAGTGAAATCCAGGCATTTGAGTCGTACTCCTTTAATTTATTGCACATCATATACTGGAGGCAAGTTAGAGCAATTTGCGTGGTTTCGATTCCCGGCCGCGGTCGCCGCTTTTCTGATGGAGGCGAAAAGCAAAAACGCCCGTGTGTACGAGATTTCGGCGCACGTTAAAGATCCCCAGGTGGTCAAAATTCATCCGGAGCCCTCCACTACGGCGCGCCTCGTCGCCTGCGTTGCGTCGGCACGTTAACTCCAACAATCAATCAAGTTAGGGCAATTGAAATATTAAAATTCACGATCTTCTATCATTTTGAAATATAAACTGTTCGGTACGTTTAAAAACGTGCGTAAAAAATTCACTTTTTTGTTGTGTCCGTCAGCCTATATTTAGCCACTCAAAGCAAGGTTTGCTTTGAATGGGGGTGCTAATGCTTGAGTACACAAATCACTAAGCCCACAGAACAGGGAGTATTTAAGCCCAAGTGGTTCACAAGGCAATTGTTTGCCACGCCCCGAATGCGCGCACAAATAGGCCTCCTGCGCTGGAGTTTTGGCGACATGCAGCGCCCCTAGCGGCCGACGCCTCTGGGTAGTACAAAAGCAGACGACCCTCGCCGCCCTTCATGTGTTTTCAATTACAAGCCAGGGTGAAAGTTGGTTGTGGCGTTTTTGGCGTGTTTAAATGACTGCATACTGTATGAAATAGCCCTTAAAGTAGCTGCAGAGGCTAAACAAAATAATATCCGCTAAAAGAAGCCGATTTGTCGGCTTTCATTTGAGCGAGCTGTCGCGGTGGTGCGGCGTGGGACAGTATCGCCAGGTCGGGTGGTTTAACTGTTTGACGACAGTTACAGTTTTTTCTTCTTGCGTGCGGTCGACAAAGGAAAGTTCACGAGTAGCATAAACACGGAACGCTGCTCATCTTACATCCTGAGGTAACTGCAAAAGGTTGCTTCATCGGGAGCATGCAAGCGAACGCAAGAATTGCGCAGCCGACTCAGCTGACACTGCTGGCCTGGCACCACCTTTGAAACGAGTGGAAATTTTCTTTCGTATTTTCGCAAACTAAATGATTCTTGCGTAACGTTTTACGCCGCATGATTTACGAACGGCGGGGTACATGTATATTAGCGAGTAGAATAGCGCCAAATAAACAAATTAAGTGCTATTAAAGGACGCAAAACACGCACCAAATCACACGCCCGCTGCCTGTGCAGAGATGTGTACTTCTATAACATAACATAACACAGACGCATACACGGCGCGGGGCCCCGAATATTTATATACCTATCATCACTGACTGTTCGTTTTCTAGTGCAGGGGTCGTCGAATCTGAACGCCGACACGCCAGTTTTGGCTTCAAATGGAGTTAGACAGCGAGACAAGAACATTGCCCCCCCCCCCCCCCATCTTCACACTTCGCGAGATTATTGTCAAATATTATTAGAAATTCGCAGAATTTTTTTCCCTTTGCATTCATAGCCCCCCTCCTCCTCCTCCCCCCCCCCATTTGCCGTCCAGCCTCCGCCGTGTCGGCTGCATGGAACTCGGCCGTTGCTGACCCTCATTCTAGGCTATTAAGTGCGAACTGGGAATGTATGCTGCAAGAGCGTAATTAAGTAAAGTGAGAGCAAGCAAGGAAAGCGAGCGCGCCTCTTATTTCGCCCGACCACTTTGTTTTACGGCCACTAATTTCGGAATCGCAAAACAGATTTCACGCTTCTGGCGGTCGCGGCATTTTGTCACTGAGACACGCAACAAAACGGCAAGCTAACGCTGTACCATGTATTCGTAACGGCGACGCAAACGAGCACTGTTTAATGAAAGTGCACGCATAGTGTGCATGCAGGTACGCAAAGAGCGGCGCACCGCAGCAGGCGAGCCTGCGGTCCACCGGACTCGCTGGCTTTTTAAAGCGCGATCATCGCCGATTGCGTCACTCTTCTTTTTTGATCGGCTGTTTTTGAGAAGTCTTTGTCACCTAGAGTATTAGTTTAAACTAGAACTTTCACTTAAAGTTTCACTTCGTACTACCATCGATCGGTGAACCTCTGAGTAGCAGACGCCGTCACGGTCCCGGCACTTTCGTCGGCGCTGTAAACGTGATTAGCGCTGCAAAGCTTTTTCCCCTAATGCCAAATTGATTGCTGAAATAGATCGGACGCGTCGGGGATGAGCTGGTGACCACGTCGCAAAATAATCGGGAGCGTCGAGCTCATTTTGCTTCTGTCAACACGGGATCCTATGGGACCCGCGCAGCTTTGTACTACCCGGAAGTACTGCCCGGAAGCCGCTTGCGCAGCGCCCCCTGGGCAGCGCAGGAGGCGTATGCGCGGCCCTCTATAGAGGCTCTTTAAATCTCCCGCGATCCATGCCCGCGATGAATATAATCAGAAGCTAAGTCATAAATTTATATCTGACAAATTTAGCACCTAGATTTGTCGAAGTTTACTGTTGCACTTTCCATTTTCCCTTTCTGGCACTGTCTGGAGTGAAAACAATGACCATGCCCTCTGTATCATAACAGAGGGGACGTTAATCACGTGATATGTTTTTGTGGCGGCCTCCATGGTGGCGGCTGCTTGCGTACTGTTTGACACGACGGCTGAACGGCGGGGCTTGAGCTGTGTGAATCTATTGGGAAGCAACTTATAAGCGTTATAGTAGGGCTGTCATACCGACAACTACTGCTAGAGCGTCTTGGGCTAGTCTTTCCGGAGTGGTTAGCCTCATCAGTATCTTCACTCAGGTGCCGGACTCTCCAAAGTTTGGCATCAGCGGGACCATTGGCACGACACTCTACCGCTGCTGCCAGGGTGGTTTAGGGTAAGCGTTTAGTTATTTTAACCAATTTCGGATTTCAGCAAGTTAATCCAGTGTGTGTTTTTTAGTTCCGATCCATGCAAGTGTCCGCCAGTGTGATTTTCAGTGTCCTGTCATTCACTTCCCGGTACACTGCTTGAGCTGCTCGCGCGGTCATTTCTTTTTTTCTTTTGGAAACAATTGACCCAAACTGACGATGCGAATTTCTGCATCAGCGCTGTTTTTTTTTTTGTCTATTTGGTTGCGCAATTTTCAGCTCGCGCAACAGGCTGACCCCTTCCCTGTCCCCACGAAAGGCAAATCCACGCACAAATGAGAGAGAGAAAAAATGAACTGTAGCTCTGAAAGTCTCCGTACTATTATAGGCCTCAAATTTTTGCTGTTCGTTGTTTGTAGCAGTTACACTGCCGCCGCAGCTCTGGGCCAAACAAGTTTTTTGTAGCAAAGGTTTGAAAAGTCCCCCCCCCCCTCCCTCCCTCCTTTCCGCCTCTATGAAAATGACACGAAGGTTGCGGCTTGGCGGCGCCATGAAGCGGAAGTCGTGTCCCTACGGCCCCACCAACGACTACGTGCTCAGCAGCCCCATCGGCCAGCTGGCAGTCAAGAGCTGTCCCCACGGCCTCCATAGCCTGCATCAGGTGGAGGGCATAGATGACGCAACCTTCGCCCCAGACCCCAGGTATTGTCCACTACCTTCAGGATTTTTAATTCTGGTGTCGGAAAATAACAGGCGTTTGTGTCCCTACCGCGCCGCACTGTTGTAATGTGTGCTAAGAGCACTGCCATCACGGTACGCGTAATCCTGAACTGCCATTACAGCTGACACTGTGTCATGTTGAACATTCTATGATGCCAGAGGCTAAAGTTACATCAAACGTACAGGTGGGATGCAAAGAAATTTAGCGCACAGCCTTTTGATACACAAGGCGTCATCTGGCTGCCAAGTTCGAAAGCTCCGCTCATGCGCTAGTTTTGCATACATATTGAGAGTGCGGCCTGCCATTGACTTGAATTCGTGCACAGTGAAGCGACACTGTGGAGGTGAGTGAAAAGCAAGTTTCAGGCCCAACCATTTGCATCTAATAATGCCCATTTTAATTTGCTTGCTGCGCAAGATAGGACTGGCTTGTTTTTGATTAGAGCCACGCATGCATGCTGCCATGCTGGTGCACGTTTATTATGCAAAAGTGAACTCTGAAGTTTACTGCAAGGTCAATGTCGTTTCTTTTTTCCTCCCTCAAATACAAACAAAACTTGCATAAATAAGAATACGTTTGACATAATGCATGCTGCAGACCAAAATTCGTTTGCCAGTAGAGCGGGGATAAAAGACGCAACTAAATAAATACGAATCATCGCCTCATTGAGCACATATTTGATTTAGCGGTGGGCTTAAACCTCAAACAACCTGAAAAATGTGAAGGCACAGAGCTTCTAAATCCAGCAGCCAGATAGTCCAAGATGTATTGTAGGTCCTGCGCTCTGTTGTTCGTATTCTTTGCACTGCCCCTGTGCGTGGGTTGCAGTGAGTGGATGTCGGATTTACCTGGAACTGGGAGTCTAAAGATACGTAGCCATAGCCGGTGAATATCAGTACCGTTCCATCGGACGCACCCACTGGTGTATTCTGAGCAGCCCAGAATTACACCAACCTAACTTGCCCTCCATTTGTCAGCTCACGGTAAGAGCTGTGTTTTTTCATTTTTACCCAACCAGGCAAACCATTCCGTTCACTGACTCGTAAGACTCGCTATTCATTATTTACTACTCTTTGGGTTTAACAGTGACCTCTGGCTAGTCAGTGAGCGGAAGTGGTTTGGCCGGTTGGGTAAAATCCAGACAGAGAGCACTGACAGTGAGTTGTAAATCAGGCAACTAGTGCCGAGCACCTCTGAACAGCTTGGAATACACCAACAGGCGCATCCGACGGACTGGTCCTGACGTTAACCAGTTACGTATGACGTATTTTTAGATTTCCAGTCCCGGGAACGACCGACATACCATATACAGTCTAACCTCGTTACAAGAGACACTCAAGGGACCCATGAAATGTGTCTCTTGTAACCAAGGTCTCTTGTATGCAATGTTGCTAACATGGCGTACATAGGAAAACTAACCAAACCACCTTTATTTAAATGTCTCTTATAACCAAGTGTCTCTTGTAATGAGGTTTTACTGTACAAGCGACGTACCTTTGGACGTTTTGTGTAGCTAGCGAATGCTATGGATACAACTAAACTTGATGGTATGGGGTCTTACCAATAACATTGCATGGTTACTTAATTCTGTCACATAATTCATTGAATTTGCATGCACGAGCAACTGCAGCATGGCTTGTGCCTTATAACGTCATTTAGGTTAAAGAAGTTTTCTTTCAATTATGGTTAGAAAACTTTCTGAAAAACTAGAGTTAATATAAGTGCATCCTCAAAACAGCTTGTTCACTGATCAGTGGGTATTCGGCCGTGTTGCTTATAACATGGCTGTGTGATGGCTGGAAGCAGGTGTTGGATGTCCATCTGAGCAGGTGCTGGGGTGTGTTTGAAACAAATTTTTTAAAACAGGGTGCCAGTTTACAAAGTGCTTACATGTAGACGTAGTTGTGTCGATGGTTATTGACGTTAGGGAAGCTCATTACCTTTGCTTATCAAAAGTTTGTAATGTGTGTTTACGCCTCAGCACCACACAAAGAGGGGTATTTTGATCCTGTCTCCCATTCACCACAAATGTGAATTGCGGGATGGAACGACCGTGATCACCCTATTTAATTGCGTGCCTCGTAACGTAAGTCAGAAGTAGATTGGGGAAAGGTGCAAGCGTGTGTTTACCTATGCATGAATGCAACAGTGACTTCTCGAAAATGTTCTATATCCTCGCCAGTTTCTTCAAAAGACCAACTTTTCATGATACTTTGTCTTGACACTGCAGTCACAGTTTTGTCTTTTTTTCTTCTTTTAGTGTTGAAGTGAAGCTTCTGAGTCAGGAGTTTGAAGACAACGGCTACACGTACCAGCCCCTGTGTTGACCTGCGTGTCTTGGCTCGACGCCTACTTCAAGGCTCCGCTCTGTAGCCAGAAGCCGCTACCGGCCATTTGTGGGCCTACCTGCTTCCCCAAAGGTGGGTCAGTTGCTTTATGGGCTGCCGAAAGGGTGTAAACCCTGTCCTGTGTGGCCTCTCTAATGGACACCAAAGTAGTATCCACATCTAAGGGGAAAAAAATCGTAGCGGTTGAGGGCATGGACAGGGGAAACGCAAGTCAGGTGGTCGTTTCTATGCTGAACTAGAGAAGCTTGTGCATGGTTATCTTTATCCCGCATTTATGTGCTTGGGCATGTCCCATGCAGTTATTACCTGCAAGAGTTTTGCTACTTGTGCAAAGTTTGCAGACCGGCATGGCAGCTGTTGCCCGTGACCTTTGCTCTGGTCATAGGTGTGACACCAAATGCTTACAGATTCTGCTGAAATTCCTTCTTTCCTTTCCTGCCGTCTGAAATGTGTGTTAACGGTGCATTATGATAGCTGAGCACCCATTTGATCCTGGCCAGCATTTTTATGGATAAACAAATGGAAGGTATTGCAGCAGCATCGCACATGTGGCTGGCATTGAAATACTCTAACCCTTCCCCCGCCCCCATCGTATTCTTTTATTTGTTTACTTTTTTTTAAGCTTCTGCAGTCAACAATGTCCGAGAGACGTCTCTAGCTGGCCCTATGAATAATTGGCTTTATATGCATTAATCTTGAAAGCTCAACTGAAAGTTGGACTTGGTTAGGCCCCTGGGGGAAAATGCAAATGGTAGGTCTAGTGCTAGCGTTCGATTAGCAAAGTTGCTAAGGTAAGCGCATGTTTGAGAAAGCCCAGGTAGTCCAACTTACCAACTCATAGCCATCCGTCACAAAGCACGTTATAGGCTGTACGTACCTCCTGCATTGTCTTCTGCCGTCCAAGTGAAGCGAGAAGGCTCCTTAGAGTGATTTTTGGTTGCATTGCGCCCCAACGACATACACCTGCTTAGTTACATCAATGGAGAGATATGCCTGGTAACACTAATGTTTTTTCCCAAACAGCGAGGGTAAATTTTCTGGGTGAAAGAATTTTCTGCCACATTTCACGTTGGACTTGCTGACTCAACCATGCAGTGCAATGATTGTGAAGTTGGTGCTCGGTTCTCTCAGAACTCGAGCCCATCTTGAGCCGATATGCCCCATCTAGTTGCGTATCGGCAAACATTTGTGCCGTTGATCAGGAAATGCACAGCGATAAAAAAAATAAGAGAGAGGGGAAGAGAGGACCATCGCAGCACATGTGGAGAGGAGAGAGAGCGAGAGAAATAACTTTATTGTATTCGTTGCGTGTTATGACGTGGCAGGTGCCCCTAGACCAGGGCTCCAGTCTCCCGGGCACCGGTGGCTGCTATGGTGGTGAGGACATGTCATGTAGAGTTCCAAGCTGATGCTTTGGCTGGTGGCTGGCCACATTGCTTGCAGTGGTGCTGCGTTCACACCACTACCTCTCCAATACACACCCGTCGCCTCACTTCTCAACGTGTCCCGTCACCGTTTGTGCGTGTTGTAGAACAGTGTGTTTAGCCAGGCCTAGTAAGTGGCAAAAGAAGGAATGGAAATGACAGCGACAAAATGCCCATACTGATGGACAACAGAAGGGGCAACAGGCAGCCAGTGTCGCTGCCAAAGCAAGCAAATGTGACCACTGAGATAGTTACAGCGCAAGGCACAGTTGGTGTGGTGTGCGAGAAACACCGTGTTGAAGCCTTCTAAAATTTAAGGGGCCATGCAGACAAAACACACGTCTGGTTCATTTGATAGACTGCCTCGTTAGAATAGTACTGGAACCTCTTTTAACCCACACTTTGCTCAAATAAGCTATATAATTAGGAAAAAAGGGAATGGCCATGCGACCCACTAGCTCATTCCCCACAGCACAACCTATGGTGTCATATGTGCCCAGCCGTGCGATTGGCTGAGGCCGGTAAAAGTAAACGCAAATTAGGCAGGGCTTACAAGCTTGCCGAATGAGCTATTTGCGCTTAAATGTACTGCCTATTCATTTTACAACAGTAAGAATGGTGGGGCAAACAATAAAAGTTACGACAAACACGTAAGCAGTGAAATACCGATGCACACTGCTGTTGGTACTGGGCGCACTATGCCCGTTTTTAGCTGCACAGCAGTCCGTCGCTTTGGGGTTGTCTTAGACGACACTGGCCGATTGGTGTAAGTGACGTCTTACGTGACCCTGTTTGTCGAGCATACCCTATGTTTCACGAAACGGTGCTTCCTACGGTAACAAGAATGAGCCAGGAGCAAATATGGTCAAAAACGAAGCAACAGCGGACAACGGCCCTCCGCTGACTATGCCAGCGCCACCTGGGAGGTTTGACGGCAAGCAAGGCTGCATCGCCTAATGACGCACTGGAAGTTCGTTTGGATACCTGCCCTCGTGACTTCACGGCAGACGTCACAAAAACACACGATTTGGCGGGAAAATGAAAATCTTAACCTAAATTGATTAATTTCTCTATGAATTGGCACAGTGTGCTGACGGACGAGCGCTGCGAGCACTACAAAACACGAAATCTTTTGAATAAAACAAACTTGTATTTTGTCTGTGTGGCCCCTTTAAAGCAGGGCACGCACATTGTGCCAAGAGTTATTTTCGCGAAAGGGAAGTAATCTGTGCTCTCCCAGTAATTTCCGTGCTGCTTCCAGGGTCCTTCATGGCGTTGGTGTGGCGGACTTTGTTCGAAGAGGTCCAGGCCGGGACGACGGTGAGCTATGCGCAGCTGGCCAAGATGTGCAACAACCCACAGGCCTGCCAGGCCGTGGGGCGGCCATGAGACGCAACCCCCTGCAACTCTTGGTGCCCTGCCACCGCGTCGTGCGACAAGACGGCACCCTGGGACACTATTCCGGAGGGAAGCGCGACCGCGTCAAGCGGTGGCTGCTCAGTCACGAAGGCTGCCTCACCGACAACTTGTGAAGGAAAAAGCTACGTGCAAGGGTGTTTGTGAGAGGGGATCAAGTTAGTGCGAGGTGACAAACATGACTGCTATGGCAGTTGTTTTGCTATCGTTTGTTTGGGTTGCATCGCCGACAAGTTGTGAAAGAAAAAGCACGGATGTTGACACAGAAGATCAAGTTGGTGAGCTGGGCGACAGACGTGACGGCCGCGGCGGTTGTTGCGTTATTGTTTGTGTTCAGTTGCTGTTAAATGTGCTACGCTTAAGAGCACGAGACTTGCCAAAACTTGTGCGAAAATGCTATGGAAGGTAAGTGCCCAGAGGGGTCAAGATCATGTCTTGCTGGTGTTTTACAAGCATTTTGTGTTGTGTTAATTTGCGTGCTGGACACGCTGTGCATTTAAAAGTGTTGGTGGGACAAAATATTGTTGTGCACGTTTAACGAGTTATATATAGCCTTTGATCAGAAACGTCTTTGCCTTGTGTCGTGCTATGGAAAGCGGTTGGTAGTGCTGGCATTGGGAACACAGTAACCTTGTTATGCACCCAATTATATCTGAGAGGAATTCCTACAATTGAAACAGCTCTTATTAGCCATGCTCTTCTGCTTGGTAGTACTTACATGCAGTGCCATCTGGGATTTTTGCTCTATTTGTATTGCGTTCAAGTTAAGAGTTTGAGGTATGTGTTCAAGCACTGAACTTGAAGGCAAACTGGAAAGTGGCCTCCAGTTGATTTTGGTGTCTTTGGTCAGTAATACTGTAGACAGTTGTTGCTACAAGGGGCTTTTTTTACTAGATCTGTAGCTAATTGCACAGTAAACTAACATTGTCCATATCCTGCCTTACTAAAATGCTTTCAGCAATTTCTTCAAAAACTTGCAAAAGGTGCCGTAAAACTGGCAATTTGCTACAATTTGTGGATGCGCTACTTTTCTTTCATTTAAATTAAGTTAGTGTGGACTAGTTGGTTCATTTCGAAAAGTAGAGAAAAACAGGCAGTAGCGTTTCTTTGTCTGCTGTAGGTCTGTCTTTTGAAGTTACTTTGCTAGGAAATGTTTGCTATGTGTGGCCACATTCCTCATATGATTTATGTAGCACAGGTATTTGACCAATGGGTCTGTAGTTTTGAGCTGCATGAAAGTGAATTTTTGTCTTGTTTTTGAAACGGCGCAGTCCCAAATGGAAGATACTGTTCGCCAAATATGCTGACCATATTTTAAAAATGCTGCAAGCGTGTTCAATTCTGCTAAAATACGAATGTAAGTTGGTAACTAGCATGCCAAATTGCATGAATAAACAGCCTGTACGCAAGATTAAAAAGCACATTATTGGGGACTTTTCTTCGTGCGAAAGCAAAGGCAGTTTGGTTTGGATGCTGCTGACGTGCCCTATTCTTCACCTGAATGGTCACATTGTGATTTTTCATTTCATGGGTCATCCACCTTTCAGCATCGCAACTTGCTCCCGAAGCCTAGCAGTGTATTGTGTAGATTCTCTGCCCTGAGATGTAATTTTTCTTTGGCCTGTCATGTATGCATAAAGCAAAGCTAAATCTATTGGCGCGATTGCCTCCAACCCCCCCCCTCACATGACAGTGCTGGTATTGGAGAAGTTTTCAAAGAGTGTCGGCTTATTTCTCAACTGAAGTGCTTGTCAACTGTTAGAAGTTGCAACGTTTCAATGTATCCACCTGCATATTAAATATCTGTTCATTTTTTTACAACTTTTACTCCTCAGGCTTCATTGCACCACAGCAGTCAGTGCACTTCCTTCAAACTTGCACAGAAGTCTGTGCACAGCTCGCAACACTGTTTTACAATGTGGTAAATGTGTTGATACTGCAAGGGCAGTTCCTTTGCCTGCTCAGTAATAGACCATCACCAGTTGAATCAGACGTAGCACGGTTTTCCCTGGCCAGCAAAACAGGTCAGTTTTGGCAGCTTTTCACACTCCAAGCACTAGCGGTACATGCTGTCTAAGATCCTCACCCAAGGAGGCATTTAGAATGTTTCACACAAAAATGATGGCGGCACTATGCACGCAGTCAATGCGCCAACGCAGTTTTGCATGCGGTTATCTTCGCTCAAGTGTCCTTTGAGTCCGAGTCTTTGGAGACACTTTCAGCCTCCCCCCAAAGATACACCAGCCCCCGTGTCGCTGTCAGCAGCACAGGTTCGACGGGTGCTGTGACAATGATGAGACTGGCGCTTCTGTCGGATGCCGGAGCCGTTCGACCAGCGATCCTTCGACGAGATTCCAACAACACACCTGTCCGTCTTCAGACCCGGAATACACATGCGAATCGTCCTGACTGAGCGCACAGTCGAGGTAAAACTGCGTGTTCTTGTGTCCGCTAAACTGTTGCAACGACTGCCCAGACGACTTGTCCAAGAGTCGCAGAAGACCTCCCAGACAGCTCACCAGCAAGCAGAGACCGTCCCGCGTCATCTGTACTCTCGTCGCCGGGCACCCTAGGGCGTCCCGAGACATCTTCCCCATGCGGAGGTCGTAGCGGCGCACGGAGCCGTCGAGCGACGAGCTGACGATCTCGTGGTCGGACGCCAGCACGCTCGTGACGGCGTCGCGGGCCTCTTTGAGGGCTTGTAAGGGGTCGCGAGCCCGGCTTCGCGTATCCCAGCAGCACACGCTGCCGTCTATCGAGCCCGAGATCACCACGGAGGAGTCTTCGTTGAAGCAGACGGTTTGTACTGCGCCGGCGTGGCCGCGCCACTTGCGGGTGCTTTTGGCCGTCGTGACGTCCCAGAGTACGACGGCCTTGTCGGAGCTCACCGAGGCGATGCTGGAGTTGTCGCAGGAGCCCCGGGCGTCCAAGACGTCGCGGGCGTGGCCAAGGTAGGTTTGGAGTAGCGCGCCGCGGGTCGGGTTCCAGAGCTTGACGGTGCGATCGCTGCCCCCAGTGAGGCAGTAGTTGCCGTCTGCGTTGAAGCGCACGACGCGGACTGCGCCCTGTTTGCAGTCGAGCTGCTTGATGTTCAGGTTTGGGACGCCAGCGACCATGTCTTCTGCGGTTCCTAAAGTGTTTTCTTGAAACGCTGGTGGATGTAGGCTGAAGCAGCCGTGGCTCGACCGTAGAAAACAAAACCAACGTGAACGCTCCGCGCGCGTTCAATTCCGGCTACGCTTCGGTTTTGAGTTGGCTCGAGGCGGCTTTAGAAATTTATCATCATCATCATCGCGTGTTTACAGGCATTCGAAACATCAAACATGAGGGTGAACGCGAGGACACATGTTTGGTCGCGAAACTTGGTCCTCGTTCCCTACAAAGAACATCACGTTCAAAAGTACGTACGTATTGAGACTCGTTCGTGAGTCAACCGACGTATGTTCAAGTGCAGACGCAGTTCCAAGGCGTACTGATCGAGTGTGTTTTTATATTGTCACAGGTATCACGAATGGATGAAAGACCCTTACCTTCAGGCTATGACCGCTTCGGAGCCCCTGACGTTGGAACAAGAATACGAGATGCAGAAGTCGTGGCTCGAGGACGAGGACAGTTGAGTGGCGGAGTTTTTTTATTTTCCTGTCGGCTGTCAAAGATGTCGTCTGCTCTCTTTCAGAGTGCACGTTTATCATCTTGGATCGAGATGTCTACGAAAGCACGAAGGATGAAGTAGGTTTGTAGTTAATGTCCGTATGCCTCTCCGTCGTTGGGTAAGCGTCTGATTACGTCTGCGTTCTTGCAGAGGCGATGATCGGCGACGTCAACCTTTTCTTCAATGACCAAGACGCTTTACGTAACGCGGAAATCGAGGTAATGATAGCAGGTGGGTCTTAAGATTGCAGTTAATTAAAAGGAAATGTGTGAGTGATACGACTCGTCATCATTTTTTCCTCAGAGGCATCAAAGCGGCAGAAAGGTCGTGGAAAAGAAGCGATTCACCTAATGATGCGATACGGTGAGCATGGTTTCAAGATTACAACTCTACTACAAATAGTGGTGTTTTTTGCCATTGCCTCCAAAATAAGGCTCATTTTAACCTGCGCTGTATTTATTACCAGGCAAATGTTCTATATCTGCTTGACTACCTTTTGCCGCAAAAGGCTGTTGCTGTTTTATTGTGTGTGAAATCATGAGTTGCGGGTGTAAATGCGAGACCTTCAATATTCCAGGTGTTGAAGAGCTTCACGTCACAGGGTTCTCGGCCAAAATCAAACTGAATAATGCAGTCAGCCTACGGCTGTTCGAAAAACTGGGATTCTCCTTGGTAAAGTATTTTTACCACACTTCCAAATTTCTGGGTTTAGGTTTATGAAGTCACTGTAAAGTCATAGTTTAAGGTACTTGACCAGTTACAACGCACGACATTGCATGCCTGGGTCTGTTTCTCCTGAAATAGGTAATTGTGCTGATCATTATTGTTTCCTTTTGTTTAGCAATGCTCGGCTGGTCACAGCCTTACTAACGGAACCGCAATTAGTTTACACCTTTTTTGGATTACCTTGTAACAAGCTTTGTATGTACAGTTGACATCCAATTTTTGTGGATGCCAATAGTTCAGACTGCCTTGTAGCAGTGCAGTTGCATACACAATTCGTCAGATTGCGTGGTCATTTGGGCAATTGTGCAGACATACACTGGAACACACTGACCGCATTTCCATTATTTATTTTTACTTTTGTTGTAATATATGTCAAGGTGTAGCTGTTATCATACAACATTATGAAAGTGATTGCCTCTGTGGTACATAAGTAACGTAGTGACTCATCCTTATCTATGTCAAGCATGTTTGAACAGTGCTCTTAACCTTACACTTTTGTTTAAAGTAGCTTTAAAGGGATGTAATCTTTAAGTAGAAAAATGAGCACTCTTGCAAGGCAACTGCGTCGCATTAAACAGCAGTATTTCTGCAATATTTAGCACTGCCACCTATTCTGACAGGGACATATTTCTGCCCAACAGGAGCTTTCTTATCCTCCAAATGCAATTTTCTTCTGTTTTTTATTCCTTCAGGTTTCAACGAGCGAAGTTTTTCAAGAGGCAACCTACTTTCTCCAAGTTGACGACCAGCTATTGACTTCTTTACGCAGTGCAACGCCAGATTACAAACTTTTGTCTCAGTGATCTTAACGTCTGCGCCTTCGGCAGCATGAACATAATGTCTGGACAATAAGGGCTGGGTGGCTGTACTGTGTTCAAACTTTTTTAGCACTGGTTAGCAAATTTTCTGCTTTCCAACGAACAGGTTAGAACACTGCTATTTCCAATGTTTCAATGATTAATAGTAAAGTTGAGATCACAAAACAAGAACAGGGCAAGTCTGGTGGCGGAATGAAATTGTGATCGAATCACTACTGCCTTCCCTAGCCTCACTTACGCATCTGTAAATGTTGCACACACTTTCATGTACGAATAAATAGGGACCTGCGGATTTATTTATACAAACTGATGTCACATACAGTCTTGTACTTCAATCACGTGCTTCATTTCCATCAGAAAAAGCAGCAACCATGAAACTAGGGCTTAAACAACGCAACATATTGTCTCCGGGTTGCTGGGAATTTTGGGGGAGCATTGTCTAGGTGGATGCTGAACTTTCACCTGCCAGTTCTTCTCGGGCCTTGCAATCTTTTGCCTGTTTCTCCGTTCATACACTTTCAGTGCCATGTCCGCTATCTTGTAAGCCTTGTAAACTTCTTGAGATAGCTTGTACTTGTCTTACTGGCATACTTAAGGCCAAAGAGGCAGCAGCCCCTTCGGAAATTTATGAGGAGGACAGGAAGGAATGGAATGGACTAAGGGCCATATTCAGAGTTCCTCCTCCACCCGATTTGCTCCCTCCACCCAGCTGAGGGAGGATTCCGCAATGCTTGTGCACTACAAGAGAAAAATGATTTCAAGGATTTTCTCCACTGGAGGTTCGAGTGGAGGAGGAACTTACCAGCTATGTGCTTCATCAAACAAGGAGTGCTGATATTTTTCTTTTGCAAGCTGTGCACTGAGCTTTTTTTGCTCTTTAATATAGCAATTCACCCCTGTCTGAGAAAATCCTGTTTTTAGCGGGATGGCCTAGTAATTGAGCTTTTGTTAGGGCTTTCTCTGTCACTGTTCTTATTTGAATTAGGTGGCTACCCTCCGGCATTTTGCAATGTCTCTGAAGGCAACCAAAAAATTTGTTTTGATCCCTTGTTTACACTTTGTTTTCATTCATTACTTTTTTCTCTTCATGTTTTCCCTCCCCTTCTGAGAGGGAATCCTCCCCTCCCCCCTGAAATGAAATCCAGTGTATGCCAATGCTATATCCTAGTCCATTTTGTTACGACGGCTGCACTTCGAGGGGCCGTGGCGTTACGGTGGCTAGCGGCGTCATCCCCATTCCCGCTTCCCACACTAAGACACCCCGGACTAGCGCTTGAGCGAGATGCTGATTCCGTCGTCGGAAACGCGATAGGCCTTTACAACGAAAGTAAAGGCATGGTGTGGCCGCCATATCCGTAAATCTGGCCCACATTCCTCGGACGTCTGAAACAAATAAATGCTATCTCCAGTAAATTAGACATATACAGTACACGCATCGAGTACCGTAACAGATAAGCAGTCACGAACTCGCTCACGCCGTATAGAGCAGTTGCCTTTATTCGAGCTCGACGAAGATTTTCCATTTGTCGTCTGCAAAGATTCTACTACTGCGCGCGCCCTGCGCCATAAGCCGGCGCAGGCAGGAATCCGGTTTCGATTTTAACGCCGGCATTTCCTCGGTAATATTTCACGTACAATAAAAGAAAACGCAAATGCCGAGATACTAACGAAAAATAAAAACTCGACGCTATCAGTTATAATTAAATTTAACTTGGACTGGATATGATCAGTTGAAACCTTCGCAAGTTCGGCCACATTGAAAAAGAAAATGGCGGCCTCCATGTTGTTTCGCTTTTGCTAGTTTTGCAGCAGACTGAGCGTCGGCTGTTGCGAGTGAAACACGCGACGCCGCCGTGGGGATCAAATAACAGTCGCATGTGGTTCATCGCTGTCGAGCAGAAGCAACTTTGCGACCGCGACGCGCGCTACAACGACGAACGAACTGACGATCGAGCGAACTGTCGCGAACGCTGCGCAGTTTCGAGGACAGCAACCAGCGAAGTTTCGTGCGTCGTTTTCGACGAGAAGCATGCAGCGACTGGCATCAAGTTTGAGGCGGGGCATAGCCCTGTTCCGTGAGCGTCCGCTTCTGGCGAACATGGTGTCGTACCCGACGCTCTACGTGTGCGCGGAGTTCTCGCAGCAGACGATCCTCATGAGGTTGGACGAGTCGCGCAAGAACTACGATTGGAAGACGATGGTGCGGTACGCGATATTCGCCACCACCGCGTCGGCCCCATTCCTCCACTACTGGTACCGGTACCTGGATCGCGTCATTCCTGCCAAGGGAACCAAGGAAGCCATTCAAAAGGCCCTGACAGACCAAGCCGTGTCTTCGACCATCCTATTGGCCATATTTTACACATGTGAGTCTGAACTGGAATTTTGTTACTCTATATTATTTAAGACGGCTTCATTATTCCAGACGGCCATATCAAACTCTTTTTAAGAACTTGTATGACCCACTCCTCTCTGCAACGCCCTCGAGGCCCTGAGAGTATTGTAATAAATAAATAAATATATGCAAATAATATATATTTTATGATTTGCAGCTTATTCAGTCGTCCACATACTTAGCTAGGGCAGCAGATTTGGTTGACCGTATATCTCGAAAATTCTGGCGCAGAATGGGACCGAAGTGGCTTATAAGAAACAGTTAGTTGTATTTGAACAGCTTTAGCTACCAACGCACGAGAAAGCGAGCAGTGCGTAATCGGTAATGAGGGGCTCGTTTAAAATACGCTGAAAGGAAAGGCAGCAGCTGAGAATTGGAACTACTTCGTCATTTCTTATCGTAAAAATGTACAGCTGTCCACATTGAATTGAAACGGAAGAAAAACAAATGCTCTCCTGATGGGACCCGAACCCACTACTTTCAGATTACGCATGTTCGGGTCCCACGTTTTTCCCCACGTACTTGTTTTCTTTCATTTCAATTTTCTATTCTATTTCCACACACGCAAAAATGACGAACTGATGTTAACACCATCTTAACTGGTATTCCTAAATTAAGCGGAGCTTTAAGGTATGTGAACTACCAAAATTTTATGCGCAGGTTGTAGCACTACAAAATTTAGTAGATCTCAGTAGCCTATCAACTCCCGAGATTCCGACGGACTTGAGCGAGATGACCGCGTAAATCAGACAATATATGTTTAATTGCAGTGAAACCTCGTTAAACCGCATGCCTGACGGTGATGCGAAGTACGTGCTAACCGGCACTACGCTTTATCCGAATGCATTCGGTTAAAGGGACACCGAGTCGGGGATTCCGCTTAACTACGTATAAAAAGCAACTACGGCGTATGCAGGTACGGTTAAACGAGGTTCCACTGTACAATTGGTTTTTAGCAAATATGTTTTTATTTTATGCGTGTTCGACAGTGAATGTATCTCTTTAACCGATTTGTAATCACATCTCTTGCCCCTGAAGTGCTGTACATTCGGTAACTGCGATTTCAACTTTATCTGAATATCTGAAATATACCGAAACATACTCTTTAAATTTTACGAACACGTTGGAGACGAAAGGGGTGGGCTTAGACTTCAGAACGCCGCGCAGCAGTTTTATTCAAATCCCGCTCGGGCGAGGCAGGATAAGGTTGTTATAGACAAGCGTTTTACCGACTGTACTTGCATACTCTGTGCAAGGTAAAATGTTGTGGTGGTTATTTCCTTTTGCAGTTAGTTTCTGGTTAGGAAACAGTGTCGATATGCGCCTAATTAACGCGTCTCCCAACTGAACACAACAAGGGAATAGCAAAACGCCTTGGAACACCGGGCAGGAGGAGCGTAGGAGGCAGCTGGATCAACAAAGGTGGAACCAAAGCTGTCCTTGAAATTTAGGCGGCAGGTATTTTTGTATAGTGCGCGCTCGAAAAAGCGGCTGGGCGTATACGAAGCTCGTGATTTTGTACCGAATACAAACCAGCTCAGAGTTATTTGGCGAAATTATTACGCACCGCGTTTCGCCGAATTAAAGAAAAAAAATTGCATTTACCCCGCTTTCTAAACAACTTGGACGTGATTTGCAGTTTTACAAAATCAATGCCAGTCCTTGACGTATATATACCAGTTTCAGTTTGAAATGCAGGTGGCTTGCAGAATTTTCCTTGAAGCAGGCTAGAATTAAACAACCGTTCACGTCGATTTGTTTTTCAGTAAAACGGGGCAGCATCTATATTTCCTGATTTTCGTTGTGAATACTCATGTCGCGTAGCGAGGCAATCGCAACGTCGATTTGTTTTTCAGTATGAAATGCACAGCAATTAATTACTGAATTTATCCGCGAATATTTGCCATATAGCTGTGTAATAGTCCACGTCGATCTGTTTTTTTTTTATTATGAAATTCACAGCAATTTATTACTGATTTTGGCTATTCGTGCAATTTCGTCGATTTGTTTTTCAGTATAAAAAGCACACCCATTGATTCCTGATTTTCGCCATGGATATCCTTGTCATATGTAGCTATAGGGAAAGGTGCAGGTCGATTTTTTTTTTCAGTATAAAAAATACAGCAATTCATTGTTGATTTTCGCCATGGAGCTATTCATGCGTACTGGTTTCCACCGACATACTGTGAGTGTTTTTCTGGCCACCTTTCCCCAGAAAAAAAAAAAAAGCTCAAAAGTAAAACTGCAACGTTTGTAAATGTGTCTGTTAATTTTCTCGAGTTAGTAAGTACCCAGATTTTTTTTTAACCTTGGATGTTACACTGCAGGCTTCGGTTTGAAGAGGGTATGATTGTGCGCTTTTTCCTCGAGAGTCGTTAAATAATCTTTTTTTTTTTTTTTTGGCACTCGCCAAAACACGTCATTCCAGTCGCGGCGACTGACGCCTGTTCACCTATATACACGAGTGACGGTCACATCCGGCCGTTATTTATCTGGTAGAATAAATGATTCCATCCTGTAAAAGCGCGAAATGAGCGAGTTTTTTTCTGTAGCCTTTTTGTTTCGATGCCTTTTCTTTTTGCCACGGCGGGGTGGAGCAAAGGTGTTCCATTTGTTGATTTGAGTCACAGATACACCTTATATATAGTGCACCCTTTTTTTTGGTTGAAAAATAGAAGAAAAAGAAGCTCTGAATCCAACAAAATATTGAATATTTTTGGTGGGCATACTTTTGATGCCTATATACGTTTCTTTTTATTAGGCTACGTAATCCGGAGCTCACGCGTGTAACAGAATTTTTCTCATCTCAGTCAATAAAATTGTAGTTTCCCCGTCAGCTCTGTGCGTTCGCTGCACAGCATACCACTCTGTAAAACGGTACCTTCTGGACTTCGACTCCAAACGGAAAGCGTCAAGCGGTAAATTTCGAACATGCACGAGAGCTGACGCAGGGGGCTGCCAGTTTTTTTTTTTTTTTTTTCTTCGCCGCATCTTGACATTTCCTTGTTCCCAACACCTCGCGAAGTTTAGCGCCAGAAAGATGCTTCCAACGTCACACGTGGAAAAAACCAGTGGAACCGTCTTTCAAAATACAGCAAAAAAGTTGTTTACATAGTTCGGTATGTGGCGAAGTCCTACACAACGAAACTCGTGAAAGTCAGCGCTGCGCAATTTCCTGTATACGTGCAAAGCTGCGCTGTGAAATGGAATCACTGAGAGCGCAGACGTCTGATGGTTTCTTTCTTGTGTGTGCGAAGGAGTAACAAAATGACTGCGGCACGCGTTTCCCCTTAGGAATGCGAGGACACAAGCACATTTGGTTGCGCAGCACGGCCTACCAGAATCGAGTGACTGACTGCATGGTGACGGCGGACACGGGAAGATATTTTTTCGTGCTCCGTTTATACAACTGATGGGTATACGCGCAACGGCCCATGCGCGTTGCGGGCACATGCACGCGCACAAGAGAGAGCGCAAACGCGCCCGCTTTCGAGAGAGAGAGAAGAGTGAGAGAGAGAGAGAGAACTGGAGGCATTGGAATGGGACACCGAGGTCTTCATCCTCTTGGAAGGCCCTTTCTCCACTTTCTCTTTCCAGTCAGGAAAGGCCGTCCCCCTCCTGCCGGCAGGCCGGCCGCTGGCTGGCCGGTCGGCACTTTAGAGGTCGTATCAATGATTAGCCTCTCAGACGCCGGCCGCACCACGACGATAAAGCGCAGCCGGCAGTCGCCGGCGGAGATCGCGGACGGCTGGAGATCCGTGTACGCTACTCCGCCAGTGCTCGTCGCTCCGTAGTCTGTGCCGCTCTCTCGCGACTGTCGAGCTGCATTGTATCAGTTGTCCAAGGCATCTATCTGCATATAACGTCCGGTGGTCGTCGCACGGTGAAGTCGTCGTCTCTGCAATTCGCACAGCTTTGCGAGCGCCTCTCTCTCCGAATCACCGGCTCCTCCGACGTGTGCCAGCTGCGTCGATATATACGAACCGTATCTGTGTCGGTCGCGCCGCCAACCGCGCTCTGTAGGCTGCACTTCCGCTGTACGCATTGTTTCGACCCATACCGGCGCCGGCCTTTTCGAGGAGCATTCGTAGATACTTCGTGTAGCGCGTGTTTTGTGATCTTCTCGTGCGTGCACGGATTGTGGTTTGTAAAAACTGACGGAACCAGGATCGCCAGCGAGATGGACCTCGGATTTGAAGAGCGCAGCGGGCTACAACTTTGACGACGAAAGTCCTCAAGCAGCACGTGTGTCCAAACCAACGTTTTGTGAACGCTGGCTGTAGGTATAATGCAGACTTGAGGCCGCGTATGCCGCATAACGTTCACGTGCCGTTGATTGCCGCCGACGTGAATGCCACCTCAAATTAAACGTTGCGTAGATCTCGAATACGAGTCACCTCCTCAACAGTGAACTCTCCTCCCACGTGCCGTGTGTCGTGACAAGTGACAGCGTATTGACAGCTATCTAACTGTCCGCGAAACGTCTATGTGGACCTCTGCAGAGAGTTGCTCAAGAGGCTTTGACGCGCTCTCACAGCACATTCAAAACACCCGCTGATATCTCTTCACTCCTCACCCTCCGGTGATTATCCCGTTAAAATTGCGGGTTCTTCCGGGGCGACGTTCTAGAGCCAGCAATATCCATTCGCGAGCAACGTCCGAGTTGCAATATGCAGCGTGCAATCATCAACGTCCGGACACTCTTCAAGAGCCGGCCCCTGTTGGCCAACGTGGTGTCGTTCGGCTCCATGTACGTGTGCGCCGAAGTCGCCCAGCAGACGATTCTGCAGAAGCTGGACCCTACGGTGCGCGAGTACGACTGGCCGCTGGTCGGCCGGTACGCGGTGATCGGCACCGGTATCTACGCGCCGGCGCTCTTCTACTGGTACCGGTACCTGGACCGCGTCCTGCCGGGCAAACTGGTGGCCGTCGCGGTGAGGAAAGCGCTCATCGACCAGGTCCTCGCATCTTCCACCCTCCTGGTGGCCTTCTACACGGGTGAGAGCTGAGCTCCTGGCGCGTCGGCGCACGCGTCGTTATAACGAAATCGCTTTATTCGAAATATCGCTTTATGCGAAGTTTTCCACGGCCCCAACTGCAGTGCGGGGAGGGCAAATTATACCCGCTTTCAACAAAGTACCGCTTATAACGAAGTCAGTTTCATGTCCCAACGACGTGGTTATAACGAGTGCCTGTTTAATTGAATTTCCGCTGATTTTGGAACGCATATATCTAACTGAAAGACGAAAGAAGAAATCAGGCGAACTATTTGCGGTTGGGTGGGGACTGAATTTGAAAGCACTTACAAGTATAGCGAACAATGGCTGGGATCTGTCAGTGGCGAGAAAAGTACATAATAGATGCATGCCTCCGGTATGCATCTAGGGGACAAGGACCCCGCGCCGTTACAGTGAGTAATCGAGCGAAAAAAGTCGTGCAACACATGTGGCTTGCATTAGTCGATATAGCGCTGTGTAAAGAACAGGCTTACGCGGGAGACATGCTCATGCTAAGAGGAATATATATGTTCAACTGAGCGGCACGCGTGAGGAGCACAGACATCGTTAGAACACCACTAGAGTATACAAGACGAGAAAAGGCGGCCATGAAGACAAAATACAAGTTTGGTTCATTAAAAGGGCTTCATTGTCGCGATAACGATGCCAATTAAAAGGTAAAGGCCGCGCTTGTTTAGAAAGCATATATAGCTGAACCGCGAAATAAGAAATCAGCGTCTGGATGTGAACAGCACTTGGATATATATATAGCGACTCGAAGTAACGAGATCTGTCGTGGACGAAGATATATATATGTTGAAAAAGAAAACAGTAATCAAGTTAAACAGTCGTGAGAAAAATGAGGTATGGGTCACACGGGGGCGGCAACAGACTATTAGTGGGATATGAGATATATACAAAAACTGAGCGGCGCACTTGAACGTTTAATAGGGAACATCAGCTTCAGATACTATATATAGCCGTTGAGTGCTATCACTGTTCGTTTGACTGCATGAGGGTTCCTGTGTGCTTATTTATGACTTCTCTGCTGTCAGTACAGTGGAATCAAGTTTTGAGCCTAGATAAGGCGTCAGTTTTGAAGCGAACCTACTCGGTTTCTATGCAGAGTTCACCGGACGGTGCTCTGTCGCGGATATGGGAGTAAAACGCGCGATTTAAAGACAGTTTCGCGAGAATGTAATGTGTGATTGAACTCCGGCTAGTAACATGGACACAAAATGAACATAAAGTTGTGATCAAAAACCTTGAAACACGGCGCAATATCGACACGAACACGAGAAGAAATTCAGTGTCTTATACATTTCTTCTCGATGATCGTGTCGGTCTAGAGCTGTGTTTCAAGATGAGATGTTCAGGAACCAGCTATACCAACTAGCCCAATTGTCGACCCTTCGGTCAGGAACTTGTGGTTTGCTAAAGTGGCAACGTGACTCTGCTTGCACTGGCAGATGTCGACGTTCTACACGAAGGAAAGAAAAGAAGATTGAATCAGGGCTTCGGTTTCGCAAACGCGCCCAGTTTTGCAAGCGGTAGGAGGGAAGCTTGCCTCAAAGCCAGAGCGGCGACGTCAGCGGTTGCGGCGAGCTCCTTCAGCATATTCCTTTGAAGGCGTGATTTGTCGTTCCCTCGAGTGCGTCGTCCCGGCTGTGTCGAATGTGGCAACCACTGTCTATTCCCGCTCTCGTAGGCAGGCCCAGGGTATTGGTATTGAGCTGATGCTTGTGGCATTTGATGTGCCATCTTTGGGCCTTCCGCGCGTAGAAGGTCTTCGCATCTTCTTAGTTGACCGTATACGCGAAGAATGAGAAAATCATCAACTGTAACAATTGTCGAATACTAATTTGGAGCGTCTCTCACTTGACACAGATTAAAAACTGACACGAAAACGAGTTTTATGAATCGAGCTTATAAAACGAGTGTTTATAGAACGAGTGTTTCCTTTTCTTTTTTTTTTTTTTTCGTTTTACAGGGGTGGAACACGGTACATGGGTTTGGGAGCAGTCCTGGGAGCAGGCAAAAGTGCATTTTGTAGCAGGCTTTGAACCGCCAGAAATGCCATTTGGAGCAGATCCACAGCATTATGGTGCCTTCTTTATCTCCCTACAGGCCGCTGTGCAAGTCCCCCGCCAATTACGTTTTCGTTCTACCATGCACTCGAACCTACTCTGAACCAGGAACGCAGTTCTTGTACTATATTTGGAGGTTTACAAAATGCGGAGTTTTTCTACCTTCGGCCCCAGCGAGCGCACCGCGTTGTTACCGTTCAAATGCCAAGGCTTACGCGCAGAGTCGAAAGAGATCAGATAACAGCCGTTGCTTCGTGTCAGGCAAACGGCAGTGTTTATGCGAACACAGGGCGGCATTCCGGAAAACAAGGTGTTTGCTTGCAGTTTTTTCTATAGAACAGCTTTGTCTTGGCCTGTCACCAGGTTGCGAGAGTCGACGAGCTTAGGCCGTAGACTACTACGTAACTAGAGCGTGTTAGAAGACATGATTAATGTTGGACCATCCTCTAACTAACCAAAGTTAACCCCAAAGTTCACAGGCGAAAATGTGTAATCACCTCAGAACAACACCAAACCGAATTAACAAGTGAGGGTAATGCATCCAATGCAGCTGCGGAAAGGTGCGGGCAGCAAAGCTAGGATCGCCAAAAATGGGTGACTAAATTGATGTGCACCTCCAATGAACTGCGATTTCGCATGCGAATATTATTCTACCTGTTCGTGATGAGACACAAAAACATTTTACTTTTGGCCATTTTCCATTGATTGTGGCGCAGCGGCCGGTCGACATCAGCAAATGAAACCGTGCAAATGCAACACAAAGAAATGCAAAGAGTATGCTTAATCTGTGTCATGCGCTTCCCCGACCAGACGGGCTTCCGGCCAACGCTTGATTTCAACGTCTCTCTCTAGCAATCCGAGCCTCGGCATGAAGTTCCAAAGTCTAGACGACCTGTGTAGTTGGTAAAAAAAAAAAAAAATGCCCGGAAGTCTCGTGCGAACGGTGGTTCTAGTATTTCGCCTCACTCAGGAATAGGCGGCCGAACAGGAAAATTGGTGCTGCAGGTAGTCAGCTGGAACTTCCAATGGTAGGAATTCATCAAAATCTGCTGAGAAGCATCGCAGTGCACCAATTTCTTACCGACATGGCGATGGCACCGCTTGGAAATTACTTCGGCGTCACTTCTCGTACGACGCAACACTCCTGTACTGTTCTGTGATGCGCAGAGATCCACCGCGCCCGCCATGGCGTTTACGACATTTGTCGGCTCGTTTCAGTCTCTCTTCGGCCGCATTATCCGCAGTTGCTTTACTGTGCACTACTGACGTCACAAATGCCTTGAATCTTCCTTGCGATGACGTTCGTATGACCTCTTGCGCAATTATGTGGGCGTTACGGAAAGGTGTATAGGGACAGAGATCGAGGTACACACATGCGTTTATGACGAAAGTGGACGTCATCATTGTGGTCATCGTTTTGCATCACCGGCTTTGCTGGCTTAGCTTTAGTGTTAGCTGTTTTTACAATGAAGTTGGCTTGCTCAGCTCCCGAGGACGGATGGACCACGACGTCGACGTGCAGTGTTATGGGCATATTATCCGCTTTTGATATTCATAGACTGAACCATAATGTTTTTTTTTTTTAATTCAGATATAGAAGCATTACATAGGGACATTCTCGAAAATCCTCAACACCTGATGACCTTAGCCCAGTTTGGCGTTGCCAGTGGCCTGGTGAGCGTGATTTAGTGGGCGTCTACCTCCCTCTCCCCCTCTTCCCCCCTGCAGCGACCTTTGGTCCTCCCCTTCCTAATAAAATAATTTATCATCATCCAGCGGCCATGGATCTAGAAACCCATTCCGATATAGTCTTCGCTGTATGTTCCCGGCGTACACAGTCGGAAAGAATTGTGCTAGAAATATATGCTAGTGGGGATCGACATTGCTAAGGTGGCATCTTTTGTTGAGGGAAAGAATGGCGTGCACTTGAAATTGTTCCCCTGTGGCAGCTTGTTTCCGTTTACACGGTGCTCTTTCGCGCGCTGTTTCAGCAGAGTTATAGCAGAGGCGAGAACAGGCCCCGTACGGTACCTGGAAGGTGGCCGGCGCTACTGCGCATGTGCACGGGCGCAAAAACTGGTTGTGCGAATGCGTAGACGTACCGGGTACCGTATTGACACCGGTTCTCCGCTCTGCTTTAACTCTCTCGTGTATTGAAGGCTGATGAACCGTTGTTGATATTAGCTGGAAATGAACTAACACTGTAGAGTGGGAATGTCATAGGCTGTACGCCAAATGAGGCAGAGATAATTGGAAGGACAAGAACGGGGTGGAGTGCATTTGGCAGGAATTCTCAGATAATGAATGGCATCCTACCATTGTCCCTGAAGAAGGAAGTGTATGACAGCTGCATCTTGCCGGTACTCACATGCGGGGCAGAAACTTGGAGGCTCACTAAGAGGGTTCAACTTAAATTGAGAACGACTCAGCGAGCAATGGAACGGAAGATGATAGGTGTAACATTAAGGGACAAAAAGAGAGCGGGATGGGTCAGGGAACAAACTCGTGTCAAGGACATAGTAGTGGAAATTAAGAAGAAGAAGAAATGGACGTGGGAAGGGCATGTAATGCGAAGGCAAGATAGCCGTTGGTCATTGAGGGTAACAGAGTGGGCCCTTAGAGAAGGGAAGCGTGGCAGGGGGCGGCAGAAAGTTAGATGGGCAGATGAGATCAAGAAGTTTGCGGGGATAAATTGGCCGCAGTTAGCACAGGACCGGGACAATTGGAGATTAATGGGAGAGGCATTTGCCCTGCAGTGGGCGTAGATAGGCTGGTGGTGGTGATGATGATGATGATGTTGATGATACGACAAATGTTTCCGCTGAAGCCACGCGTTAGAAACGCGCTGCAGCAAAGCTGAAATCGCTGCCAGATCACGGCAGCGCTTGTTCATTTAGATGCTATGGAATGGAAGCTATAAGGTCTAAAAATGGCAACAGCCTCGCCGGTGGGGTTCGGCGATCTATCACGCTGTGGTATAGCTTTAACGCGTCGTCATACCAACTGAAAAAAAAAGCTGCTTTAAACAGTATCTATTTTTACAATGTCGAAATACACATGTCATTTTGCTGCCGCCATCATTGTGTTCCTTTGGCGCTAGCCTAAAAATAAAATTACCGCCGTTCGACATGTGCGCGTCTAAACTGTGAACGACAGTAGCGCGTAGGCACGTAGTTTTATTTGGCTTTTTTTTTGTGTTTTTTTACACAGAAAGCTGTGAGCGCGGCGTGCGGGGTAAACGGATTGCGGCAACCAAAAGGAAAACCAAACAAAAACTATTGGCTGACGCGAATGTTGATGTAAGAGAGGTACACATGTGCGGCGACAAAATCCGGCCGGTGTACAGCGCGGGTAACCGCACCGGCAACCGCTGCCAACTGCTGCTTGCTACGAGCCTACGACTCGAGACACATGCTGCGCGTGGCGCGGCGCGCCGACCCCCCCCCCCCCCCCCCCCCTCCTTTCCTTTACATACACACACTTTCCAGCATGCAACATCATCAGTGACGTTTCCGCGCCCCGTATTGTCATTGGCTGCTTGAACTCCAAGAGTTCACCGGCATTCAACCCAGTCCGGGAGCTGGCTTACTCGTGGCTGCAGCGTAAAAAATAGAAATAGCCAATGAGCTTAAAAATGATGGTATAGCACTATACTCGGTTACAACTCAAGAACGGCACCACCTCATGTAGTGTATCACTCCGCCAAAGCGCCGGACCCATGACGTCAGTGCGCGCGCGTTTTGAAAGGGGTTTGCTATGAATGCGTGATATCGCCTGCCTTGTCTCACGCAGTTTATTTGTCGTCACTGGAGTCGTCTATAAGCATATTAAGTCCAAAAAATCACGGGAATGGCTCACGCCATGTTCAAAACATTCCCAGTAACGCCCTACTTGCGCCGCGCGGAGAAACATCCGGCTACGGTAATAAGGCACAGCGGCAACTTCCGGTGCCGTTCTTATATTGTCACCGATTATTTATAGGGAACACATACCTAACAAAAAATTGCCCCCACCTCCCCGAAGGGAATCGTGAGGAAGTGCGAATGCATTTCTTGCGCCGAGAGTACACGGCGTAGTAATTCTGACATCGCCTTGAGAGGCGCCCAGCCACCGAACGGTCTAAACTGGAGCAGAGCGAGCCAGGAGACTAGCGAGAGAGCGCGCGCGAGCCGACCCACGGAGGTCTGGCAGTTTATCGCTGCATATATAGGGGGGCACGCCGCGCCGAGCGCACCGAGCCAGGTGGCTGAGAGAGGGGCGAGCCAAGGGAAGAACCGCGCGCAGCGCGCAACTGGCAAGTCCCAGCCGAGCGAGGGGAGAGGAGGTGCGGTGCGTGACGTCACGGCGCGGGGGGGAAGTGACACGGAGCGGCGCAGGAAAAGCTGCCGAAAGAGGGGTTGAGTGTGTGAAGTCACGGCGCGGGAAGGAAGAGGGACGCGCGCCGCACCGCCGTCGCCAACGCGAGGAGTGGTGAGGGGCTTGTCGCACGTGGTGAGTGACGTCACTGCGCCGTTGCTACCACCTCCTCTCCGCTCCACGCCGTTGCTAGGGAGAGGAGGACTGCGGACACCCATACCTAACAAAAAAAGAACAATGAACAACAAGTATCTTATTTATATGCGTAAAATGTGAAATAAATATGGTACGTGAGCTCACTGAATATTCTAATTGAACTTATGAATAATTTACCTCTTCTGCGTTTTGAAAACTTGAAGGATTAAAGCGTCTAAGTTACCTAAGAATGGGACATTAGGGTGGGAGCACTCTGTGTGCTCTGTCCGTTCCGTGCGTACCGTCAGTACCGGGACCGTACTGCGTATGCGCGCGCGGCGACGACGACACACCTCACCGTTGCGCAGCCATGGCGAGGGCTGGTCCGCGGAACTAATCCACCCTACCGGAACGAATGTGCAAGTGCCTAGTCCGGTCCCAGTCAACACGGAGCAAACGGAACGGACGGAACAGACGGAATGCCAAAACTCTCTATTGGCGCCATCGGCCTGGGACTCCACGGAGCGGCGCGTAAACGAAGCGTCGCTATATATCGTCTGCCAACTGCATTTTGAGGCGCGTTGAGAAAAAAAAAAGTTAACATTACGACATGTGTTTTTCGTCCTTGAAGGAAGTATGAAGCTGTACCGCAGACGTCCCTGAATTCATTTACATGTGTGATTTCTACAACTTCAATATGGAGCTTCGCTCAATATACGTGGTGGAGGGAAATTTGGCACGATGGTAGAAATGACACAAGTGATGAAATCAGCCGTTTTTTTTTTCATTTCCTAACATCGCTGGGAGCCGCCAATAATGGCATCAAGGGAAGAGGCTGAGTCTTTGTCAAAGTTAAGAAAAACGCGGTTTTATTTATTGCAAGTTTATCTCCATAGTTGCTTCATAGTTATAACAATGTATGTATGTATGTATGTATGTATGTATGTATGTATGTATGTATGTATGTATGTATGTATGTATGTATGTATGTATGTATGTATGTATGTATGTATGTGTGTATGTATGTATGTACGCTATGTATGTGTGTATGTGCGCGTAAAAAGGAAGACACAAAAAGAACTGAGAATGTGGCAGTTTGGCAGTCCATACAATTTACACCCAAAAGATCTAATTTTGGGTAAAAGAACATGCTGCTGATAAAAAAATTAAAAAAATCTGCCTATTTTTTGATAAACTTCTGGAATGGAATTGTAGATACCTAGACGCATTATGCGGAAAATATGTTGCCATTCTTCGTATCTGTCACAGTGCGTGCTTTTTAGGGGTGATGCACGTGGAGTTTTATTCCTCAATGAGTCAATATACTATAGTTTCATGAGCCTCATGTCTTATTGCGTGTTTTACTGCGTAAACTTGATCTTGTTTGGGCTTCTTTATTGCAGCGATGAGCGTCATGGAAGGCAAGGAGGACATCTTCGCCGAGCTGAAGGCCAAGTTTGTGCCCACATACAAAGTACGTATACGCCGACGACTGCCTCAAATAAATGCGCTGACCAGATGTATCTCTCGCAAAAAAAAAAAAAAACAGTACCAGGAAGTCTGTTTGGGTACAGGGACTACAGGCGCGTGTCAACGGCAGGGATGTAATGACGAGCCGAAAGACTGTTAGAGGAATTTCTTCATTTCGGTCTCTTTTTCGTGCTATGGCACCGTACACGCTTTTAAGAGCTTTCGTCAGTATTAAAATTTTGTCAGTATTTTGTCAGCTGCAGTTGCTGCTGTGACGTAAAATCGTCAGTGGCAAATCTGCCGTTTCGCGCTAAATCTAACCGAGCAGGTTGCGTAAGCACAGCTGGCACGAGCCCCGGGTGAGAGCCAGTGTACAGCAGAAGCAGCCCTTCGTTGCTTTTCAGGTCACCCGATTTGCATTGAGAGCAGTAGGGCTCTTCGTTTCCCCTATCATCCGCTCCCGGCCGCCATCTCGGAATCCTCATTGATGCGGGAAGGGCACCCGTCGGGCTTGCACTAATCCGACCGCCACAACTATATTCTAGGCGCTGTACCACAACCGCCACGCCTGGCACGAGCCGAGCGAAACCGTCAAGAGGCGCGAGTTTTAAGTGCGAATGCACTTTATAAGCGATCCGCAATTCCACCCGGCGGCATGGCAGGCGTCCGCAGTCCTCCTCTCCCTAGCAACGGCGTGGAGCGGAGAGGAGCGTCGGTAGCAACGGCGCGGTGACGTCACTTCACCACGTGACCGCGCTCGCTCCGATCCTCCCCGGGGCGGGTGCGGCCCTTCCCGCAACGCCTCCTACGTCATGATGACGTCACAGCGCGCCTCTCTCCAAGCAGAATTTCGCGTCTTCTGACCGTGCGTCCACCTCTCCGTCCAATCGCACGGCTGCGCATGCCTCGCCGCTGCAATCCCCTTAACTCGCTCCTCTCTCAGTCTGGCTCGGCTGCGAACATCGCGACTCCAACTCCGTGGGTCGGAACGCGCGCTCACGGGCGAATGCCAACGGATTTTAACTTTACTCCCCAAAGCATCACCCCGTGCATTCGCACTTAACCATGTTCACCCTCGGGGAAATGCTTGGGAGTTTTTTAAGGTGTGCCCAGGGGCGGAATTTTGAGTTGTGTCCGTTTCGAACATGTCCATTTCGCGTCAATTTCAATCGTGACACGATTGCACTTGCAAGGTCTCTGAGCTATGCCAAGCACAGAAACTGAAAGCCCTGGGGAGGTGCTCAAGCAGGGCGGGTGCCTCACTCTATAGCGGACATGTAATGAAAAAATTGAGAATTCCCCCCGGGGGGATTGCAGGTTACTCACGTTCACGAAAGGAAACGCTACCATAATTCGAAAGACGATAGTCTGTTTTGGGCTACTTAAACGCAGAAATTTTGGTCTGTCTTTGACTCGATTCAGCCACCCGGTCAAAATGAAACGGAAGCTGCGCAATAGCAGCAATAGTCTTATACACTCGCAGCGAAATCTAAACTCCTCTATCGAAATCTATCAACATTGTTGAACAATAACGCGACATCACGCAAATATAAGGCAGAAAATCAGTACATAAGTGATATTTGCGGTGTTTATTTAAAAAATGCATGGATGCTTGTCTTTTGCGATAGCAAACGAAATACTACATCAACTGCAGAAAACCGTCGCCTGCTGTTGTCCGCGCTACTATATGGCTCCTGTCGGCATTTAAGAAATCAAACGGCAACAGCTACGAAAGGTTCCACTAAATAGGTTCCACGTTCCGCTTAGCGCTCGTGGATTAGTGCAACGTAGTTCTATAAACGTTACCTCGATTCACGCGGGTCTCAGTGCCCTTAGTTCGCCAATTTTATCAGTGGACCGTATTAGTTGTACATTTTCTGGTTCTGTGCGTCGTCTGTACCGCCTTTGTAGTTGCCTGGTCACGGCTTGTGTTTTTCCTGATTTCCTTCCTCTCATTTTCTCCTTTAATATGTACCGCTGTCCTTTCTTTCCCTTTCATTTCCCGTATCCCCTCCCCCCTGAGTAGGGTAGCCAACCGGACACTATCCTGGTTAACCTCCCTGCCTTTCCTGTACTATTCCTTCCTTCCTTCCGCCGTGCGGCAGCGCTGGAGTCGAGGAACCCAACTTTAAGCAGTGGAACGCGGCAAATTTAACTTGACTTGAGCAAACCTCTGGCGTGTTATCTTGGGAGGGACGAGACGGACGAGGAACAGCATGAGAGGTGAGCAAGAAAGACAAGGGAGGCATTTACTTGTCAGGAGCCGCCAGTCGACTATCGTCTTACGTCGACATTTGCTACGAAAGAGGCAAATACGCGGTCATTTTTTTGTTTTACAATCAGCTCCGTAGTGTCCCCTCTCGTGAAGTTGACTTCCCCTCATTATGAGTACGCTTGCAGTGAAGCACCCTTTACAGTTTTTTTTTCAACGCACACGCCTCGCGACCAGATTTGCCAAAGCTATAGCGACCGGACCCGAACAGTGAATACAACGTGACTGAAGGCTCTCGCCCTTGTTTTTTTTCTTTCCCCCTCTGCAGCTGAGTTGCTGTTTCTGGATTCCAGCGCAGTGCGTCAACTTCTTTCTCGTGCCTCCGCACCTGCGCGTCGTCACGGTGGGCCTCTGCTCGTTTGCCTGGGTCAACATCCTCTGCGTCATGAAGCGAATGGTGAGCCTCAAGTGGCGGCAAATATACATAACTATGTACATATAGGGTGTGCTCCATGGATAGCTCTGGAGTGCACGCGAGATGCGAAAGGGAAGCTCGCATGGTGGTACAACAGAGATAACACACACACACAACTCACTAATCCCTAGCACGTAGTCATCATCCCGCCACCACCAGCATCATCATCATCAGCTTATTTCTGTCCACCCCAGAACAAGGGCCTGTGCCATCTTCCTCAAGGTCCTGAAGATTGAAGCCTTTTAAAGTCAATTGAGTGATATGGATATGCAGTGGTAGACGCGTTATAAAAAAAATCGGACGCATATCTGCTTGCTTGGCTGCAAATGTCGTCTCTTTTGCCGCCGCTGCCACGTTACTGCCTCTATTCTCTTCCCCGCTCACCTCCCACACCCTTACCCTCCTAGCTGTCCCGGTATTCACCCATTGGAAGTTTGCGGAGTTCCAAATTTGCCGCGTTTGCACGGCGGGTGCGCCGCGCCATCTGTTGGGACTGCGTGCTCGAGCCACGAACGCGAGCCTTGGGAGCCAGCCTTTCCCGGATTTTGTCGTTGTAAACATGGTTTTCAACGCGTATTGTAACAGCGGAGCTGTAGTGCAAGCCATAAGTTCGCCGTTGCAGGAAAAAATACCAAGAAAATGCGCAGCGCTCGTGATCGCGTGCCTCGCGTTGACCGCCGAGTTTCCGCGGCGCGAGCATTGGCTATATAGCAAAAAAAAAAAAAAAACAAACCTCCAGCGCTGTTAAGCGCTAGAGCGCATGTAAAAAACATCCCAGCGCTAATGCAAAGATAAAAAGACACCCTGCTTGGTAGAGGCCACCGCGGCCGCTGCATTCTCTAGAAGCCATTATGGACAATTGGAGAGATGGCTACGAGTGTGCCACTCCTTCCCGAGACGACTTGCAGGTCCCGCCACCTCTGCCTCGAGTCGCTAATACTGGTGGAAGTCTACAATGCTGAGGATGACTGTGCATCCACCACTCGCCGTGAAGAAGACGACGACCTCTTCCGATGCATATGACGATGATTACTGTAGTACTGCAACTATGCAAATGAACAATGATACTGAAACTTAATTGTGTGTCCGGCAATGCTCATTTACAACAGCTTCGCCATTCAAGTCTTGCGCATATGAGTGCAAGCTTCCGGAATTTTTTAGGGGCAAAGCCCCTTACGGGCTCGGGCTGTCGGTGTATCCTGTCGTAGTCGTCGTTTCATGTAGTCATGATACTAAAACTCCGGGACACTCGTTTTCCAACGCCTCGCGGATGGAGCGCAACACATACTAAAAGAACACACCAGGACACTCGTTTTCCGACGCCTCGCGCTAGAACGTTTCATCTCCGTGGGCAAAAATGCGTACGGAAAAATACACCAGGGACGCTCGTTTTCAACGCCTCGCTCTAGAACGCTTCGTGCTTCAAAGCCACGAGACTTTTACAGCAAAGTTGTGTACCTCTACGCCCCCAACGGTTTCATCTTTGTGGGCAAAAACGCCAAGGTGCCAAGAATACACTTATACACTGCATGCTTCGCCCTTCCCCAGATTTCACGTTAGTGGATGGCCCGTCTTTTTTTTTAATTTACTCTGCTCTCAGAAAAGTACGGAACACATGTGCTTTTAATTAAAAGAACACTCAAACACCAGCGATGCATTGATGTTCTTCCTCAAATAAGCCTGATAATATTTTTTGTCGAACAATGTTGACAAGTATGGAGCGTATTTCTAGATTTATTAGATTAAAAATGTTTTGCCTATGTAAACATCTCGCTAAAGAATTTTTTCAACTTTGGCTGGGCGGCTGAATGGGGGTACATACAGACAGACCAAAGCTTCACGTTTGAGTAGCCCCCCAAAAAAGCTGCCATTTTCACAAGGCACACCCTGACTGGAAATCTTAGATTAGGGTCCCAATTGCTGCTTCCAGCATTCAAATATTGGCATAGCATTACCGGACATTGAGTAGAGCCACTGCATCCCAGTTGCTATTTTGCGAGGGAAGTTACGATGGCAGCGATAAGCAGTGTCAAGACACTTTCCACTTGCTTCAAGAAAGTCACCTTTATTTATTTTCCATGCAGACTGTCAAGACACACAAGGAGGACGCCTAAAAGATGTCTGAAAGACGTCTTGAGGTAAAGTTCCTCGTTGGTTCCGTGTCACTACTGCCGTTGGCTGGCCAACCAAGAACATACGTGACTTCATCGCTTGCAGGAGGAATTGCTCAGAGGACGGTCTTTCTGCATGGCAGAGCTCCGAGACCACCTTCCTTCTTTGCCTCTAGTCGACAATGACCGCCATTCGGAAGCCTTCCACAGAGTGCACTTTTTTTTTTACCTGCATTGCTGTATTATTGTTAACGCGGAACTTTTACGCAGACAAGTGCTAGCAGATATTTTTTATTTTTATTGTTTTGAATGTTACGGTGCTTAGTGCACCAGTGCAATCACTAAGCTATTGGAGTTGCTGCTCAAGTGAAAAGGCCTGCATTATGTGAAGGGCTTGACATATACTGATGCCTTCCCAGCACTGTTGTGGTATGCTTAGCAATTAACTAGTTTAAACAACTGTATTTACACGTCTTCATCTGAACGCGTTAGTTTTGAATTTATAAATAATCTATAAACGCCACATTAGAAGTGCCTTGATAAGATACTGTTACCAGGACAATTTTTTCTCTTTCTACGTTTCGCATGCTTCAGATTAATGGCCTGAACATTGGCTCTTGCCCTTAATACATGTGATCCGCACACCCAAACGAGAGTTCTGCTATGGCTCCACGCATTATCTTCTGCATGTGTGTTCCCTTTCAAAAGCCGAAGCCATGTGTGTGTGTAGCACGTGACACTGACATTGTGCTCATTCATAGCGACTCAGGTTCAAGTGAAAAATGTTTTTTCTTAGGTTTATTTTCCACTTTCGAGGAATTTCTTTTGTATTCACATTGTTTTGCCGGTGTTGAGTTAAAACATTCCTGATTAGTTTCATAAATGCAGTGTTTCCAAGCCTGCATGCAGTGTGACGTGTTTCCCAAGGCATCGTCAATTTTCTATTTGTCTGTGAAAGGATTCTCTATGCGTCAGTTTAATCATGATGGTAAGTTTTAGAGAATTTTCTGAAGTTTATACGTTATATGATGCATACAGTGCAGAAACTCCAATTCTCTAAGCCCAACAAAATATGTAAACACATTAAGTGCAAATTCGCCTGTTTTAGGTACTTCAACCCAACCCCAAATTCTGCAGACTTTGACATTTGTTATGATTGTGCAGATACAATCGCGTCTACAAAACAGTGCTCTCACCCAGGAAATACTTAACAAACACTGGCCGTGACACTTTAATTGCATGCGAGACTGTGTTAGTGTTCTCTTAGTGCCTTTTTGCAGCAGCAAAGTATACGGGAATCTTGTCAAGGTCCCAAGGTCTCGTGGTGGTCCAAGTTTGTATAGCCCTTATAAGACGGTGTGTGGGGTGATACCTGAAATGCCAGTGCTAACACGCTTGGCAACAGTCATTTAACCCAGAGAGCAGGATCTCCACCTGATAACATACTTGAGCTTTGTGTGTAGAAACTTTTTGTGAACAAGCTTCAGAAATCCTTGCTGCCTGCCTTTCAAAATGTCTGCACACCTGCTTGAGTGCCTCAATTGCTGTGCTCAAGTGCTTCTCGCTCGTATAGTGCCTTTCAGAGATTTTCGCCTTCGCCTTGCCTTTAGAAAGTCTGTACAACTGCACTTTATGCGCTGCGAATGCGAGCTGTCCAATGGGACTCCGCTGTCTTTCACCTTGTTTATACATGCTTTCATACCAAGGCAGCGTTAATAGACACGTAGATAGTATATAAAGAACTATGGAGAGAACTTGTGGCAGTATTTATCACAGAGAATTTGCAGTCTAGACAATCTACTTAACTTTTATGGACATTTTTCTAGAAAGTCGAACTTTTACTGCTAGTACAGCGGCTATGTCTTGCGTGCCTTCTTTTTTGCAAATAAAAGTGCAATCAATGAACAGTACTTGCCGTGCTGAGGTTGTGTAACTTGCATGAAACTACTGTGGTTCCTAACGTGGATTTTTTTGTAAGGTTTATTTCACAACTGTTCTATTAAAGCACGGCTAGTTGCTGTAAAAAAAAAAAAAAAACTTGTGTCACGATAAGTGACCTGCCTGATTATAGCTGGAGATGCTTATTGTTATGTGTGCCAGACTGAAGGATATTTGCTTAACCCTTTCGGCAGTGTTTGTTGCGCACTGAAAGTATGCCTTGAAAAAAAGTCTGTCAAATAGCCTTTGTAATGAGTGTAGATGAATCAAACAGCTGCTTGATTTCTTGTGCGATTACACACGGAAATCTTTGCCTTTCAAGTTGATGAAAGGCCTGGGCAAAGGTTGTTCAATATAGACTGTGTCCTGGTCACTGCAGAGACCAAACGACAACTATATTTTAGAAATCAAATTCTCATGGCTCCAACCAGTGTTCTGTTTGGTGCACATTGGGTTGGCTTGATTATCCTTATACTAGGAATTTTATAGACATTAGGGGTAATGATTTAGAAATGGGTATTTTAGAGGCTCCATTTTTGCTGTGCTGGCAAAACTGGCCCATTCGAGGACAGCGCAAAATGTAGGCTAGAACAGGGGCTGTATGTGTGAGAAAGGCAGATGTGAAAAAGGGACAAAGATGCTTCTAACATTACCAAAAATAAGCCAGTAAAAGAAAAGCATCCACAGGAGTGGGGAATTTTGATGTGTTCCAAGGCAAATTCGACATGCACCATGTTTTGTGTGTCACGTAGATATGTCTTGATATCTTTATCTTGAAGATAGAAGGGTAAGCAGGGCAGCTTATGGGTTGCAAGAAGTTCAAATGCTGAACCTGTTCAAGGTGTGGACGTTTGCTAGACTACACTTTGCTTTGATGTAAGACGTTGAATAGAGAGCTAGCAGTGCCTGTTTAAACATGTGCTATAAAGTTCATATACATATAACCCTGTTTTCCTGGCATATGCTCGCTCCATTTTGCAGAGCTTTGAGAGCCTGAGAGCCAATAAAAAAAGTTTTTCTTTTCTCACAGTGTTGTCTGCTTTGTTCCAGTGCAGTTGAAAGTGCATTTTGGTGGTCTGCACTGAGTGACCGCTCGCTGCTCTTGTTGCCTGTGGTGTCATCCCTGCGTGAGTGCGGAGGAAACACTGGGGCCATCTTAGTGCACCACCCGATCACTGCCAGAGAAATGCGAGATGTAGAGACAAGTAGCTAGTGGTGCAGAAGTGCTGCTGTGCTGGCTGTACTGTCGACTGCCCAGCCTGTTTGAGTTGCTCACATCCCCCAGTAGCATACATACATCAAATTAGTATTACCACTACTTGTGATCCCGAAAAAGCTGGGCAAGTGTGCATATCAAACGAAAATATCAGGCATACTAGTTTGAGCTGAAAATTGCTCTTTTGCACTTAAAAAAAAAAAAAAGCAACGAAAGACGCTCACACTAACGCGCAAGACGTGAGGGTAGTGAAGCTGTATGCAACCTTTACGAAGATTACGATGGTTTAAACGATTGCAGCAGGTTTGCTTCTTCTTTGCTGCAACAACAACCTTCAGGGAACAAACGCGTGTTAAGGACATATTAGTAGAAATTAGCAAGAAGAAATGGGCGTGGGCAGGGCATGTAATGCGAAGGCAAGATAACCATTGGTCACTAAGGGTAACCGAGTGGATCTCTAGTGGAGGCAAGCGTGGCAGGGGGCGGCAGAAAGTTAGATGGGCAGATGAGATCAAGAAGTTTGCGGGGACAAATTGGTCGCAGTTTGCACAGGACCGGGGTAATTGGAGAATAATGGGAGAGGCCTTTGCCCTGCAGTGGGCGTAGATAGGCTGGTGATGATGAAGAATCATTGGACACCACCTTGGAGAGGCGCACACTATGACGCGTCTTTCTCGTTCCGAGCAAGTGTTGCTACGAGTACGGTGAATGCTACATTTTTTTGTTTTGCCCAATCTTGGCCAACCTCCTCATCTTAATGGGTATGCTCTGCATTCTTGGCCAATCTCTATAAATGGGTATGCTCAGCATTTTCTTGGCATTTATACCTGTGGACACAAAAAATAACGATTTGCTAAACAGCTTCGCTCTTAAAAAATTGATTCTATAAAGGTTCTGCATTGTTTTTTTTTTCTTTTATCAAAAGGCCCCCACCAACTTTCTAGCTTGTAACTTATCCATCAGGCCAGCTTAAGGGGAAATTTGGGCGCCGCGCAAGAGAAATTAAGACACCAGGAAAATAAGTCGCAGATGATGGAATCACAGCTAAAGTTGCAAAAAAAATCTTCAGGTTCTTTTCAATTCTTACACAACTCCTTTATTCTACAAACACAAAAAGGTCTTGGACAACACTGCTATAAAGTACTCCCTGCAGGTACTATATTACACGAGCCCCAAAGAGACCAACTAGATTCTTGACTAGCATAATGCTCACAAACGAAGACTAGTGCACGTCACGGTATGAAGCTCTTCGAAAAGGCACATGTCTTTGTGGAATGGTACTGTACAAAAAGCTCACCGTAGCTTCCTTTCCACTAGGCAAGGTAACTGGCAGCCGATCAATGTTCAGCTGATTGTGAATGCATAATTTACGGCAAGCAACAGCTCACAACAACGTCACTCGATTGTTTAAAGAGCTTACGGTGCAGAAATCCTAAACTATACAGAGAACCCTGAATTAGCTCACCAGGCAAGTTTGGACCTGCAGGTCAGCTCGAGTCAAAGAGCATCAATAAAAATAATCAATCATTATGATATTATTTTGCCTAATGGCAAGCAAATTTAGGTCCACATCGTGGTGTGACAATGACTGTCTTGGGGAGAAACCACGGTTACAAGAGTTTGTAACATGTACAGGTTATTCTTAAATACCTGCTAGCACAAAAAGCTACAAAATGGGTGCACACAGGCATTGGGTCGGTGAAATCTGATTGCACACAAACTTTTGAAACACGTGACATGTTTCGTGAGCATCTTGGGCGAAAATCTCCACGCAGTCACAGAGACATCTAGGTACACACTGCCTGCACATTGTTATATCATGAGCATGTTTCATGACACAGCCAAGTGGCTCAAATCTTGTCTTCAGTAAATGCGATGGCTTATGAATTTGTTCAAGCAAGGGCTCCGTTTTCTTTTTTTGGCAAGTATTATGCATGACACAAGTCTTGGACACTGATGAAATTACGACTCAGTGGGCATTAGAGGAACCCTCAGAGAAATGCTCATAGTGGTGTTCCCAATAATTAGAGGTTTCTTTTTTCCTTTCAGTGTTTAATTATGCTTTGTACAAGCAGCTGAGATCACAGTTTGGTATATCTGGTGCCGTCAAAATACAGCGTACCTTTGAATGCAGTCATAATAACCTGCATGCCTCACTGGAATGCCCATTAAAGTTCTCAGATACTGTCCAGGCCTAACGAGTTATGCACTGCAGCAGCATGGTTAGGGCACAGGCCAAGTGCCTCAGTACAGTTAACAATTAACCTCATCAAGAGATAAGATGAATGAACTAGTAAGCACACAAAACATAAATGCATCTGTGTGAGACACGACAGGAAAAGAATATCAAGAACCAAAAACAAACCACTTGGCAGTCCTTTCTAGCGAAGAACGTCGAAGATTGTCAGTTAACCAGGGGAAAAAAAAAAGGTTCACGATGCGACGGGCGAAGACGGCGACACTTCCGCACTCGCATCTCCCGCCATCTTGAGTTCCTCTTCAGACTCGCTGTCCGAGTTTGGGCTCGTCGGGTCCCAGAGAAGCCGGTCGTAGCTCGGCGGCCGCGCTGCCACGAACCGGCTCGCGGCCATTATCGCCAGTCCCAACAGGGTTCCAACAACGGCATTCACACCCAGCGTAATACGAACTCCCAGCCACGAAGCCAACAGTCCTCCCACCAGAGATCCGACACAGAATCCGAGTCCGCTGTGGCAGCAGCGCATGACGACCATCAGACCCCGCTCGGTGCTAAGCCGCGTCGAAGACCGGCGTGCCCAGCGCTCGCAGGCGACCCAGAGGAGGACCGTGGATGGCGGGGAGAGCAGCTGCGCAGCGGCAGCAAGTTCCCAGCCAGACTGCACATAGCAGGCACTCCGAGCCGACGCACAGACGATCGCCACACCCAGCCACGGCAGAAGTCGACTAGGCAGGCCTCCGGCACAAAGAAGGAACAAGGAAGCCACGTTGGACACGGCCCTGGCCATGAGGACAACACCGAGTTCCATCTTCTGGCCATTCTCTTCAAGGTTCCACATGAAGAAGGCCTGCTCAAGACCGGCCACAGTTCCAAGCAAGAGGAGACCGAGGGCAATAAGGCCGCCTTCAACGTTCTTGAGGGCACTGACGACGCCGCGGCAAGCACCCGATGTCGCCTGGCGACGCAGCGGCTGGTGTGGTTCGGGAAAGAAGGCGGCGAGTGGGAGCGACGCGAAGACCAGCGTCCCGAACGCCGCCAGGTACACCTCCTGGAAGCCCCAAGTGGGCAGCGGAAGGCACGGGGTCTGCGACGCCAAGATGGCGACGGCGCCGAGGACGAGAGCCGTGACGACCGCGGCATACGTCTCGTGGCTGCGCGACTTCTCGGTGGCGTCGATTTCGTCGAGGAAATGGAAGTAGGACTCGTCAGCCACAAGCTTCGCCAAGGCGAGCAGGGAGCTGCCGAGGATCACGGCCATGCCAAGGAGGAGGAGGGCAGCCTTGGCCAGGAATGGGTCCATGTCGCTGCCCTGGGAGCTGGCACTGTTGTCGTTAGTTGTGAGGCACTCCGGACTGGTTTGCCCTCCCTGGCAGTTGGGCGGGGCCACCGGTCCCAGAAGAGAGTTCTTCTTGTCCTTGATGGGTATGGCAGTGCCGGGAAGAGCAGAAGCATTTGATACGTTGTTCACTGGAGCCACTGCATTCACCTCTGCAGGCATCAACGGCGTCGGCACAGTACCTTCTGGCAGTGCTGCCGTCACTACACTGTACTTTGGCCCAACTGCTAGTGATGAACCGTTGCCTCCAACGAGCACTGCTTCTCTGCGAACTCTCTTGACCCGCTTGTTCGGCACTGCCTTTCCCGTTGCCGGTAGACCTGCCGGAGCAGTCAGCGGCACTGCCGTCGGAAGCGCCTCGTATGTCTGAGACAGTGCTGGCTGCTGGGTGGTGTTCTTCGTGGCTTCCTCAAACGACTTGTTCCTAGCCCCTGCTGCAACTCCCTGCAGGCCTTGACCAGGCACGGCGGGCCAGGTGCCAGAATCGGCCATGCACGGGGGCACCCAGCCGTTGCCACCGGGGGCAGGCGGTATGACCAGGAGCGAGACGTAGCTCACGACAGAGACTATACTGCTTGCCAGCAGCACAACACGCCAGCTGTTCCGCCGCCACTTCGGGAGCCACATCGCGGCGGGAACGAAGACGCCGGACAGGATGGCAGCGACGGAGAGGATTGTGCCGGCCTGCAAGGCGCTCAGGCCGTGGTGTCGCAGGAAGACGGGAACGAAGGGGTCCAGGCAGGCTCGGGCTGCGGCGTCCAGGCTGAAGAAAGCCGTGGCCACGGTCTGTGACGACCGCACGTTGTACATACTCATGCCTTGAGTGTTGCGGGCTGAAGACAGTCGACTAGTGGAATCTGTGATCGCCAACACTGGCTTGCACTTTGGCTTTCAGGCTCCGAGATGAAGCTGTAAAAAGTAAGTGAGAAGATGCGTATAGCATTCTTAGTCACAATCTCTGTTGCAAAAAGTGTTGTGAAAAGGGCTGTGAAAATTTGATTATTATAAGTTATGGATACTTCTATCCAACTACAGTAAACACCCATTATAACGAAGTCACCTTGCTCGAAATATTGCTATTTAAAGTGTTTTATGGCCTCCACTACATCATACCAGTTTTGAACGAAGTACTGCTTTCAGCAAAACCAGTTTGCTGTTCCAAGGGCTTTGTTTTAATAAGAGTTTACTGTATACGATAACAAAAAACCATTATATGTCGCATAAATTTATATTTCTGAGTGCTGCCAAGAATTCCAGAAACGTCACCAATGTATGTGTCATCAATGGTCGAATGGTAACGGCTCATTTCAGACAACACCAAAAATAATTTACAACGCTGATTAACTTTTTCACTTTAATATTCAGCTCAGTGCCACTCGTTTTAACAAAGGAAGCCCCAGCAGAGGGATGCACCGGGTTTGTAGAAAAAAAAAGCTGCCATGAAAACACTCAACAAAAATACAGTGTGCAAGTCCTATCACCATTTTATGAAGGCCACTTTCATGGCGCAAACAGAGCAGCTCTTGGTAGGTGGGTTTCCTCAGCACGCAGTAACGTTGCTTGCTGCATTCTTACTCAGAGAGATAAAGGTGAGCAAGCCTTACAGTGACAGCAGTAGAAAGGGAAATCAATGAGAGGGTAACAATAGTGTTTTGGAAGGAACACGTGGATACCCTGATATCTATTTCCAGACTACAATGCCACACACCTTCCTCTCGAAAAAATTGAGGCAGCTCAAACAGAGCGTCGAGATAAGAAGCGTTAAGTACCACCCTCCACACTGTATCAAAGAAAGAACTTGAGTATATCGCACATCCACGATATGAGAATGTCTTATGTTAAGCTGGTTGCTCCAATGACGCATTTCGCTAAACTTTTCTGCCTCCTCCTACTGTTGACAGCGGTGGTATTTACACCATTTTCTAATCAACAAAATTTTGGCCTAAGCGTTGTGGTTGCACCTACCTGTCTTACACTGGTGTTCCCCTTTGTTTCTTATCACACTGTACCAACTTGCCCGAACATTCATCCTGTCTAGTTTATCTGTGCTGGATACAGCAGCATCAGAAACTTCACAAGCAATTAAAACTAATAAAACGAAATTATAAGCAGAGAACATGAAACCCCGTACGTAAGAGAACGGCAAAAATGGCAGGGGAAAGGCATAAAACAATAAAACAACCCTGACGAGCACATTTCCAGTATTGCATTTGTCGCACATTGCGTGGATTACTTTAAGTACCATCATAAAACAAGGATGCCTGTGATGAACTTCGGCAAGATTCGGCCAGGTGAAGGTCCTCTGACACGTTCACCCCCGAAGACCCTTCAAGATAGGCGAGGTAATTGCAAAATATGTGGTGCACATGTTGAGAAGTTGGTGTTTTAACGCTGCAGCAAAACAATGAAACAACCCTGACGAGCGCATTTCCTGTATTGCATTTGTCGCACATTGCTATTGATTGATTGTAGGGTTGAACGCGCCGACGGAACGCAGGCGATGAGGCGCGCCATAGTGGAGGGCTCCGGATTACTTTTAACCACCTGGGGATCTTTTTTGTGAGCCGAAACAAATGGGCGTTTTTGCTTTTCGCCTCCATCAGAAAAGCGGCTGCCGCGGCCGGGAATCAACCCGCGTCCTCATGCTCAGGCAGCCCAACGCCTTTGCCACTGAGCCACCGTGGCGAGTTGTCATCGCACATTGTGTGGATTACTTTAGGTACCATGATAAAGCAGGGATGCCTGTGCTGAACTGCAGCAAGATTCGGCCGGGTGAAGGTCCTCTGACAAGCTCACCCCCGAAGACCCTTCAAGATAGGCGAGGTAATTGCAAAATATGTGGTGCACGTGTTGGGAAGTTGCTTGGTGCTGCTGGTACGTGTCGAACAATAAGCCATTTGCGTAGGTAACATGCGATATCTGTTTATTTAACACCAGCTACAGGTGTGCAGATACATGCGTAACAACACAGTTTCCAAAATGTGCACAGATTTGTTGTTTTTATGTCACTGCTACCTCCGAAGGGTGTTTTGGGTCGCAAAATAGTGCTTTCTTTTCTGAAAAACCATTTTTCTCGTTCATGTACAGTAAAAACAGAGTTATTTAATTAGTAGCTGATTCGTGCATATTGTATGGGCCTGGACATCATTTGTGAATTGAGGTAGGAAAATGTATATTAAGTTAGAAGGAACAAAGCATTTGCGAATCGCTGTAGGAAAATGTACGTTAAGTTAGAATTATGAAATACAAAAAGCTCTGTGATGTTTAGGTTTGATTGAAACTGTCCAGCTACCCAGTACAAAGTACATGTACATTTCGAGAATCAGCATTATTATTAAAGGGGAGGGAGCCAAAATTATGCACATATGCTGCTTCGCAAACACTTTTTTGACGCCCAAAGAGAAGATACTGTAATATAGCATTATGCCAGTGCCCATAGATATGCTTACTGGCAAGTCTTGCGAAAGAAACAGATAGTTTAGGTGCACTGATCAAGACTTGACACAAGTCCAGTGCGCATATATACTAGTGCTTTGCATTCCATGTGTTAGTTTTGTTAATTACACAAAAGAAAAATAACTATTTTTTATCAGCACCTACAAACCAATAGCACCTATAGACTGCCTAACACCGATACA